>KV002475.1:67840-80709 GCA_001598015.1 Dorcoceras hygrometricum
CTGTTGAGGGGCAAAACTGTCATTTTGGACTAGGTATCTGAAAAATTGTTTTTCATATCATAATATTCAGTTTTGGAAACTGAGTCGATCGGTCCGATCTGATCATCGATCGGCGTTATGATGAAACCGCAGTGAATTAAACGAACCGAATGTTCATATATGGACTTGGGCCTGACCCAAGTCCAATGGGCCGGTTCAAGCCCATGTGTACTAATTATATGTTAGTACTCTACTAGGGCCTTAATCACTTGTATCATAACCTAAACCTAGCCTCCAAAGACCACTCGGCCGCCCCTCTTCTCTCGCCCCCTCTCTCGGCCGCGCCGCCGCCCAAGTGCCGCCGCGTACGTTGATCGGACTTGTTCTGATCAGCTTGACGAGGAGTTTCCGTCCGTGCAAAATCCATCAGCTTTCTAGTGCAGGCTTAT
This sequence comes from Dorcoceras hygrometricum, assembly GCA_001598015.1. NCBI lineage: Eukaryota > Viridiplantae > Streptophyta > Magnoliopsida > Lamiales > Gesneriaceae > Dorcoceras > Dorcoceras hygrometricum. Next base: position 68,269 of record KV002475.1, read on the forward strand.
TGGAGGAATATTGAATCCGATCGTGGACCTTATTGACGATCTACTGCCGCCTACAGTTTGAAGTGTCGGTTTCCTCGTGAAACTGGTCGGAGCCAGGCGCCTAGACGCCAGTAAGGTAATCATCTACGAACACCCTATGAATGTTTGTAGATTTTATTGAATGTATTGAACACTTTCCGGGCAATTTTTGTTTTTCCGCTGCGCCCCGAGAAGTGGGATCCGGATCCGCCACCGTGTTCCAACAGTGGTATCAGAGCCAAGGCTCGGATCCTTCAATACATCGTTGCCTGAATTGCATGTAGATCTCGAAATTTCAGAATTGTAAAACAAAAAAAAAATTTGTTTTGGCCTGCCGGCCGCTAACCACCGCCCGCGATCGCGCAAGCCGCGCGATGCCATGCGCACTGGCTGCGCATGGTGGCCGGATGCTTGGCGCCGCTTCACGCATGGAGATCGACCGCTGGCTGCTGGACGCCGCTGCAATCTGTAGCGCGATGGTGCCGACGATGCGCGCACCGGTTGCGCGTTTGATGGCCAGCAGGCGGGCTGCTATGCGCCGCTCTTGGCGCACGGCCGTGCGTCGCGCTTGGCGCGGCGATGCTGCTGCCGCGTGATTTGTTGGGGGCGACCGCCGCCGTCTGGCGAATCTCTGGCATCGCTGCGACGGCTGATTTTTCCTTCTAGGTTTTGTTTGGGCCTGTCCCGGGCAGCCCATGAAGTTTACGGGCCGATATTCGATATCGGGCCGATTTTGGTTGATTTTGAAATTTTAAGATTTTTGGGCCTAAAATTGTTTTAAGCCCAATTTAATGCAATTAAAATTGCAAAATATGATTTTAATTGTGAAATATGATTTTATAATTAAAATATGATTTTGTCGATTAAAATTTCATTTTATCGACAAAATGCGATTTTATTATAAAATACGATTTTATGATTAAAATATGATTTTGCGATAAATAATTTGGTTATTTATATTTATGCAAATTAATTAGATTGATTGCATGATTGGGATGATCGAGAGCCGTGCCCAATGTGTTAGGTGTATGCGATAGGTTTTTATGATTTCGGTTTGTAAATATTATTGATTATCATTTTAACTGGGCATGTTTGTGGCCCGTTCCCATCCCTTGAAAAATGTATCCCTTATATGTCATGATATATCTAAATGTAAATTACTAGATTTAGTGGGAGGACATCCGAAGACGGTGGACAATGACGATAAAAGATATTGAAGACCAAAGATCTGTAAAACCGGAAGCACTGTAATAGGATTGCATTGCATGTTGCATTACCCCTAGGATTGGACCCAGGTCCGTGATTGGCAACCACGGATCGCATAGCTCTCGCGATCGATCATCCCAAAGTTATATATATTATTTGATATATATGTTGAATCCGCATGTTTTAAATTTTGATTTAAAATTGCATGAGACCAAATTTTCAAAAATAAAATCCCTCGTTTTAAATACGATTTAAAACTTATATCAAGATAAAAGTTTATTCGATAAACTAAAGGGAATTTAAATCTGTTTAAATTATCCCTACCTTCCATCAACAATGGGTGTACGCCGATGCTACCCGCATACATGGCCCGGCTCATATTATTGAGGGGGTTATGTATGCCGGAAAGCTATCCACGCCATTGAAAATTATTGTGAGTCGGTTGGAACTCTCTTTAACGTTGGCTCATATTATTGGGGACGTTAAGGGGACCGTCCTTCACGACTCAACATTGATGGGTCATCTTGACACGTGATAGTAAACGGCGTCATATTATTGGGCCCTTACTGGACGTGAGGTGAATACATGGAGGTTGCACCGGTTGCAATTGGAAACTGCCTTTTGAGGGTCATGGTTGGTTGATATTATTCGGGACCATGATCGTTTGATTGGGCTCTGTGTACCCACTAAGGAAACTTGCTTTCCCGATTTCATTAGAGGGTGGTGAAATCGTTAAAATAGTGGGAGGGTAATTCATAAAACTTAACGACCTTGTTTTATGTCTTAGCTTTATTTCATATATAGTTAGTAATGTATGTCTGTTTTCTTTTCAGTATAACTGTATTTATAATGTCTTCGATCAAAAACCCACTCGCTGCTATACTGGATAGCAACAAGTTCACCGGTCTGAACTATCAAGGCTGGCTTCAAAACCTCAACATTGTGTTGGCTTCGGAGAAACTTCTTTATACGATAGAGAAGAGCCCTCCGAAGGAAGCCCCTGCCGATATCAGCCCTGAGGAGCTGGTGACGCTTCAACAAAGGTGGGACGATGAGTTTAAGACTCGATGCTATGTGATGGCGTCGATGTCCAACGAAATGCAACGGCGCTTTGAGAAGACAAAGTATGCTGCTGACATACTCTTTCATCTCAAAGAACTGTATGGGGAGAACTCTCGACATGAGAGGTTCACGGCGATCAATGAGCTTATGACAAGCCGCATGCGCGATGGGACTTCGGTCCGCGAGCATGGGGTTCGTATGATTGGGCTCGTTAAAAAGCTGTCGGGCCTTGATATCACACTTCCACACGAGCTGTCTGTGGATGTGCTTCTCCTCTCACTACCCGCTGCATTCGACCCCTTTATGGTCAACTTCAACATGAACAAGCTGGAAGCCACCCTTGAAGAGGTGGTTAACATGCTTGTAGTGTTCGAAGGAACCATAAAGAAGGACAAGCCCGTCCTCCTTATGGGCTCTTCTTCCTCTGCGAAGAAGGGGCCCAGACGCAAGGGTAAGAAGCGTTCTGCCCCTGCGAAGGAGGAAAAGCCCACTAAGAAGCCAAAGGCAAAGGCTTCCAAGCCGAACAAGTCTATGGATGCTTGCCACCACTGCCACAAGCATGGGCATTGGAGGAGGAACTGCAAGGAGTACCTCGAGCAGTTGCGAACTGCGAAATGTATGTTCTATATCGAAATACATATGTCTCTTAATTCGACTTCTTGGGTACTTGATACCGGATGTTGATCTCATATCTGCAATGATTTGCAGGTGATAACAAGAAGCCGACGTCTTAGAGAGGGTGAGACCCACTTGAGGCTTGGCAATGGAGCAAGAGTTGCTGCAGTAGCTATAGGAGATGTTTATTTATTTCTGTCTTCTGATTTTAAGTTGTTATTGAGAAATGTTTTGTTTGTTCCCGAATTAATAAAGAACATTATTTCTGTTTCTATGCTTGATAGTGATGGATATTCTTGTATGTTTGCTAATTCGATTTGCAATATTTACAAGAATGAATGTTTAATTGGAATTGGGGAACGCGAAAATGATTTATACACCTTAAAATTAAAGGACGTTCCAACTCGCGATGTCGAAACACATACAACAACGATTAAAAGGAAATACGATAACTTAAACCCAGCACAACTTTGGCACGCTAGGTGTAACGACCGGACTTTTCTCAAAAGAAATTTAGAAATTTGGGGTTCGAATTGAAAGACCCAAAAATTTCAATCTTAATAAACATAAAAGTCGTTACTAAAATTCTGGACTAAATTGCGAATAAACACAATTCATTGCTGCTGAAATGCGGAACAAGGAAACAATGACGTGAGCGGAAGTAGAATTAAAATCTGATAAACACTTTTCATAACAAGTGAAGGAAATCAGCTGGAAGGGTATACAAAACATGGAACTAAATCCTCGGCTGATAAAAATACGAGTAAACTTGCATATATCTTTACACCAAAAGTTCATACAGATTTCTACAAAATGAGGAACTAGAAATCTGTTAGCATACAAAACTATAACTAAGTCATGTACATCAAAATCAAAAGAAACAACGAAATATGTCCACGATAAACAACACTGTCCAACCAGCCACTCTCCATCCAGCTCCCTACTGCTCATTACCTGCACTCAATGAAAACTAGTGAGCTGAAGGCTCAGCAGGTAAAATCTGGAATAGCAAAATCATGCAATAGAAACTGATACTGAAACTGGAATCTGAAAGCTGAATACATAAATGAATTCTGAATACGCTTTAGAATAAACAAGCGCAATATATATATATCTGAGAATTCTGAAAGCATAAAACATAATCAAATTCTGAAAACATTTTCTTTAAACATTCTCTCGAGCTGTGATTAAAATCACACTTGCGCTCTTCTGAAATTATGACAACACTTTAAACATTTTGGTCCAATTCGTTTGATCAAACTCCTGATATCAGTCTCTAGCTCTATGGCTCATGGTGACGGGATATACAGATCCGTCGACCTATACATCTGATCCTTCCTCTGTTGAAAGGGCACACGGTTCGTCAGCCGCGCACTCACCCTTCTTCTGGGGACCCTCTTTGTTGTCATAACTAAAAATATTTTCTAAAACATCGTTCTGCTCTTTCTTTTCTTTCTAAAATCTGTTTTCTTTTTCTCTTGCACGAATTACTGGTTTTTCTTTTGTCTAATGATGTTCTGGAGCTGTAAAGGATTTCTCTGTAAAGCTTGCGAAGATGAAAACTGAATAAATTAGCTAGTTGAATCTGTCAGATAAGTCTAAAGATTCATTTGAATTGAAGTGTAAATGAGTAAGAAATCAAATTCTGAAATTTCGTTATCTGTTGAAGAAAACGAAGAATGAACAGTAACCAGCTGAATGAACAGTACCAGTCGCAAGACTAATACCAGCTGAGTGAACAGTACCAGTCGCAACGAATAGGAACCAGTCGCAAGACAAGAACCAGTCGCAAGGTCTTATTTTAAACAAAACGGCGTCGTTAACATATCGACCAGCCGCAGGAGAAATATTAACAACCAGTCGCTACAACCAGTCGCTATGAACTGTACTTAAAAACAATAAAGCAACTGCTGAAATATCAAAATGGAATGCATCTGCTGAATGTCACGAAGACAACGCAACTGCTGAATTCTAACAAAGGAATGCAGCTGCTGAATTCTAATAAAGGAATGCACCTGCTGGTGTTAACAAAGAAATACACCTGCTGGTTTTAGCAAAAGAAATGCATTTGCTGAATATGCATCTGCTGAATTTATGAAAGCAATGCATCTGCTGAAATATCCATCTGCTGAAATATGCATCTGCTGAAATTAACAAGGAAAGATGCACCTGCTGGTTTACAACAAAGAAGTGCAACTGCTGATTTTATACTTAGAATATTTTTGACAAAGCAAATTCAGCAGTGGTATAAGAACCAAATATCATGCTTAACATGTAGATAACCATGAACTACGAAGGTTACCTTCCTCTAAAGACTTCGACATATCTTATGAAACTTCTGGAAAAGATCGAATAAGCTACTTATAAGCTACTTCGATGAATGAATCACTGAAAACCTCAGGAATTCATTAGAAGAACATCATCAAAACATTTTCTAAATCATCTTTGAATCAAAATACAGTAACTCAACTTCTTTCGAAAACAGAGCATGAACTTTCTGGTTTTTGAAGAACAGCCGAAGCCATCTTCCTTTCTTTAAAAATCTCATATAATCATGCAAACAGAATTGAATATATGCTTTCACTGAGTGAGCAAGAAACAGAGTTTACTTGCCTGAATTCTTGAACACAATCGTAGTAGAGATCCAGCCAACTACTAACACTCCGATCGTCTCCTTCGAAAAACTTTAAAAGTCTTTTGTTTGGTTTCTTAAGAGAGAGCACCGCTTTGAAAGTAATTTGATTTGAAGATAATGATGCATGAAGCAGCTAACATCCTATATATATGATTTGTAAATGCCTAAAGAAGAAACGCATTCAATTCAATATGTCGAATCCTTAAAAAAGCGTGCTCTGTTTTAAAATAAAATGATGCACATGGAAACCGAACTATTTTAGTTAAAACAAAAGGATTCGATCGACTTGCTATACTTGGCTAAACAGCTGTTGCAATCGCATTCTAACCTCTGAAATTTAGCTCTAAAATAATAAAAAGCTAAACAATATATATCTGAATTCAGAAACTCGATAGAAACAGAGTTTAATAGAATAGCATTGTAATCCCTCAATCTCAAATCTTTCTAGTTTGTGGCCTCTAAAATGTCTGGGCATTACAACCACCCCCCTTAACAAAATTTCGTCCTCGAAATTTCTTACTTAATGAGATCTGGGTAGCTTTTCTACAAATCATAATCACTTTCCCACATAATTTCTCTTTCAGCGTGATTTACCCACTGCATCTTAATCAAGGGATAGTTCTATTCTTTAACTTACGGTTTTCTCTTAAAAGAATCTTTACTAGAACTTCTTCATAATTTAAATCTAACGCTACTTAAATAGGTTCTTATCTGAGCATCTAATTCTACTATAAGAGACGCATCGCTAAAATGAAATCAGACGCAACAAAATGGAACAGTATTTAGAAACGAAACAGATTTATACTGTTCATGAGTATTGCTGAAAGAAACCAGCTGTGATAAATAGGAACCAGCTGCAAGGTCTTTTACTAACAACAAACGTATTAATTAAAACGATGCCGTTGCGAAATAACATGAATAGTACAACTGCTGGATACAATCGATATAATGCAACTGCTGGAAATGAACTGTGCAGCTGCTGGTCATAACAATGGAATGCAATTGCTGAAAAATGAACTTTGGTGCTGCAACATCAAACGACAGCTACGCTATCAGCTGTTGTCTATCAAACCAGACTTTATACCGATTCGACTAACAACTACCGATTACATAGCGTCAAGATCCGATATTACCATTCACCGGAAGATGAACAATCCTAAACATACGGGAAATAAACTCGAACTTCTCAGGGCGGAGTACTGGTTCTGACGAAACTCTTGCCTAACAAATCCTGGAACTAATCTTTTAATCCTTTCATTTTTCTTAAAGGCAATCTATACAAAGGCTTAAAAATTGAAACAGCTTCTAGTATCAAATCAATAGTAAATTCTAACTCAACGGGATCTAAACACAGTACTCTACTTCTATTCTTCTAAGTTAGATATCAATTTCTTAACAAACCTATCTGATACAAAATACAAGTTGACCAGAATCTAACAATGCTAATGTAAACATATTGGCAACAAAATCTTACCCATCGCCGCCGAGGTACCTGCTGGGGTTTCTTCAGCTGTCATTATGTAAGCTCTACTGGTGATAAGTGGTCGCTTTTGGGAACACTCCCTAGACATATGGCCTGGTTTGCCACAAGTATAACACACTCTCTGGCCAAAAAGACACTGGCCTAAAATGGTTTTTCTTTACAGGTTGGACATTTCACGACTAACTATTCTTCCTAAGGTTTGACCATTCCCATTAATGTTTTGGTCAACTAAAGGCGCTAACAGCTGAGCCATGGTATTGAGGACGGGGTTCACTCCATCAGACTCACTATCTGCTTCTGTAAAACTTCTTCTTCCTCTACCTCTTCTTGACATATCTGTAAGGGTAGCCCAAATCCACCACAATTCTATATGAGAGATTACTTTATGCTAAAACATGAATTTAAAACTCACGGATTTAGAAGCGGTTGGAGAGAGCTGCTCAGACTGGAAGTGTGTTTATCTCAAGGACCATGCTCTGATACCAACTGTAACGACCGGACTTTTCTCAAAAGAAATATAGAAATTTGGGGTTCGAATTGAAAGACCCAAAAATTTCAATCTTAATAAACATAAAAGTCGTTACTAAAATTCTGGACTAAATTGCGAATAAACACAATTCATTGCTGCTGAAATGCGGAACAAGGAAACAATGACGTGAGAGGAAGTAGAATTAAAATCTGATAAACACTTTTCATAACAAGTTAAGGAAATCAGCTAGAAGGGTATACAAAACATGGAACTAAATCCTAGGCTGATAAAAATACGAGTGAACTTGCATATATCTTTTCACCAAAAGTTCATACAGATTTCTACAAAATGAGGAACTAGAAATCTTAACATACAAAACTATAACTAAGTCATGTACATCAAAATCAAAAGAAACAACGAAAGATGTCCACGATAACAACACTGTCCAACCAGCCACTCTCCATCCAGCTCCCTACTGCTCATTACCTGCACTCAATGAAAACTAGTGAGCCGAAGGCTCAGCAGGTAAAATCTGGAATAGCAAAATCATGCAATAGAAACTGATACTGAAACTGGAATCTGAAAGCTGAATACATAAATGAATTCTGAATACGCTTTAGAATAAACAAGCGCAATATATATATATATATCTGAGAATTCTGAAAGCATAAAACATAATCAAATTCTGAAAACATTTTCTTTAAACATTCTCTGGAGCTGTGATTAAAATCACACTTGCGCTCTTCTGAAATTATGACAACACTTTAAACATTTTGATCCAATTCGTTTGATCAAACTCCTGATATCAGTCTCTAGCTCTATGGCTCATGGTGAAGGGATATACAGATCCGTCGACCTATACACCTGATCCTTCCTCTGTTGAAAGGGCACACGGTTCGTCAGCCGCACACTCACCCTTCTTCTGGGGACCCTCTTTGTTGTCATAACTAAAAATATTTTCTAAAACATCGTTCTGCTCTTTCTTTTCTTTCTAAAATCTGTTTTCTTTTTCTCTTGCACGAATTACTGGTTTTTCTTTTGTCTAATGATGTTCTGGAGCTGTAAAGGATTTCTCTGTAAAGCTTGCGAAGATGAAAACTGAATAAATTAGCTAGTTGAATCTGTCAGATAAGTCGAAAGATTCATTTGAATTGAAGTGTAAATGAGTAAGAAATCAAATTCTGAAATTTCGTTATCTGTTGAAGAAAACGAAGAATGAACAGTAACCATCTGAATGAACAGTACCAATCGCAAGATTGATACCAGCTGAGTGAACAGTACCAGTCGCAACGAATAGGAACCAGTCGCAAGACAAGAACCAGTCGCAAGGTCTTATTTTAAACAAAACGGCGTCGTTAACATATCGACCAGCCGCAGGAGAAATATTAACAACCAGTCGCTATGAACTGTACTTAAAAACAATAAAGCAACTGTTGAAATATCAAAATGGAATGCATCTGCTGGTGAACAGTGCATCTGCTGAATGTCACGAAGACAACGCAACTGCTGAATTCTAACAAAGGAATGCAGCTGCTGAATTCTAATAAAGGAATGCACCTGCTGATGTTAACAAAGAAATACACCTGCTGGTTTTAGCAAAAGAAATGCATCTGCTGAATTTATGAAAGCAATGCATCTGCTGAAATATGCATCTGCTGAAATATGCATCTGCTGAAATTAACAAGGAAAGATGCACCTGCTGGTTTACAAAAAAGAAGTGCAACTGCTGATTTTATACTTAGAATATTTTCGACAAAGCAAATTCAGCAGTGGTATAAGAACCAAATCTCATGCTTAACATGTAGATAACCATGAACTACGAAGGTTACCTTCCTCTAAAGACTTCGACATATCTTACGAAACTTCTGGAAAAGATCGAATAAGCTACTTGTAAGCTACTTCGATGAATGAATCACTGAAAACCTCAGGAATTCATTAGAAGAACATCATCAAAACATTTTCTAAATCATCTTTGAATCAAAATACAGTAACTCAACTTCTTTCGAAAACAGAGCATGAAATTTCTGGTTTTTGAAGAACAGCCAAAGCCATCTTCCTTTATTTAAAAATCTCATATAATCATGCAAACAGAATTGAATATATGCTTTCACTGAGTGAGCAAGAAACAGAGTTTACTTTCTTGAATTCTTGAACACAATCGCAGTAGAGATCCTGCCAACTACTAACACTCCGATCGTCTCCTTCGAAAAACTTTAAAAGTCTTTTGTTTGGTTTCTTAAGAGAGAGCACCGCTTTGAAAGTAATTTGTTTGAAGATAATGATGCATGAAGCAGCTAACATCCTATATATATGATTTGTAAATGCCTAAAGAAGAAACGCATTCAATTCAATATGTCGAAGCCTTAAAAAAACGTGCTCTGTTTAAAATAAAATGATGCACATGGAAACCGAACGATTTTAGTTAAAACAAAAGGATTCGATCGACTTGCTATACTTGGCTAAACAGCTGCTGCAATCGCATTCTAACCTCTGAAATTTAGCTCTCAAATAATAAAAAGCTAAACAATATGTATATCTGAATTCTGAAACTCGATAGAAACAGAGTTTAATAGAATAGCATTGTAATCCCTCAATCTCAAATCTTTCTAGTTTGTGGCCTCTAAAATGTCTGGACATTACACTAGGCTAGGTCATATTTCTCTAAGTAGGATGAACAAGTTAGTTAGGAGTGACATGTTTGATCTGTCAGACATTAACTCCTTACCGACTTGTGAGTCCTGTCTCAAAGGAAAGATGACTAAGCAACCCTTCAAGGGCAAGGGTGAGCGTGCTCAAGGCCTATTGGATTTGATCCATACTGATGTGTGTGGTCCATTTAGTATTGGTACTAAATACGATCACACATACTTCATCACCTTAACCGTCGATTACTCTAGCTATGGGTACTTGTACTTAATGAAGCACAAGTCTGAATCCTTTGAAAGGTTCAAAGAATTCAAGACTGAAGTAGAAAATCAATTAGGCAAAAGTATTAAAGCATTTCGATCCGATCGAGGTGGTGAATACTTGAGTGCTGAGTTTCAAGACTATCTGAAAGAGAATGGGATTTTCGCACAGTGGACCCCTCCGGCCACACCACAGCTCAATGGTGTAGCGGAGCGTCGTAATCGAACTTTGATGGACATGGTTCGATCTATGATGAGCTTCACTGAGCTTCCTACCTCGTTTTGGGGCTACGCGCTCGAAACGGCGGTAATGTTGTTGAACAATGTCCACACCAAGGCAGTGGATAAGACTCCATATGAGATGTGGATGGGCAAACCACCCAAATACTCATACATGAGAATTTGGGGATGTCCTGCTTACGTGAAGCAGACAGTGGGAGATAAGCTGGATACGAGATCCATCTTATGTTACTTCGTTGGGTATCCAAAGAATTCCATTGGATACTACTTCGACTATCCCAGTGAAACAGAAGTGTTTGTTTCTAGAAATGCCACCTTTATGGAAAGGGAATTTAACGTGAAGCAGACAGTGGGAGATAAGCTGGATACGAGATCCATCTTATGTTACTTCGTTGGGTATCCAAAGAATTCCATTGGATACTACTTCGACTATCCCAGTGAAACAGAAGTGTTTGTTTCTAGAAATGCCACCTTTATGGAAAGGGAATTTATACTTGATAGAAAAGGCAAGACAGTAGAACTCGAAGAGGTTCGAGAACCAACTGAAGTACCAAGTGAGTCTCTCGCACCTACAGAGCCAGTACCAGAAATGGTCGCACCTAGGAGATCCGAAAGGGTCCCTAGGGCTCCTGAGAGATATGGTTTTCTCCTTGAAAATGATCAAGGTGATCAAGTTGTTGGATCTGATCCAAGAACTTTCAAGGAGGCAATTTCCGATGCCGATTCTAATTTATGGCTTGAAGCAATGCAGTCTGAGTTGACTCAATGCATGCGAACCAAGCTTGGACTCTTGTTAACCTCCCGAAGGAATTGTTCCTATTGGGTGCAAATGGGTATACAAGAGGAAACTTGGGCCTGATGGTAAGGTATTGACCTACAAGGCACGACTGGTCGCGAAAGGTTACACTCAAAGGCAAGGTGTTGACTATGATGAAACCTTATCACCAGTGGCAATGTTCAAGTCGATTAGAATCTTACTGACCATAGCCGCATGGTACGACTATGAGATATGGAAAATGGATGTGAAAACTGCGTTCCTTAATGGAAACAGTAAGGAAAAGATCTATATGACGCAGCCTGAGGGTTTCACATCTGTAGGAAGTGAGCATAAGGTATGCAAACTTCAGAGATCGATCTACGGTCTCAAACAAGCATCGAGGAGTTGGAACCTGAGATTCAATGAAACAATTAAGGAATTTGGTTTCATCAAGAATCCCGAGGAGCCATGTGTATATAAGAAGGTAGTTAAAAGCGCTGTGACATTCCTTGTACTTTATGTTGATGACATTCTACTCATTGGGAATGATGTAGAAATGCTGCAGTCAACTAAAATATGGTTGTCTAGTAGATTTTCGATGAAGGACATGGGTGAAGCATCCTATATCCTTGGAATACAGATCTATCGGGATAGATCGAAATGGATGCTCGGACTCACCCAAGCCACCTACATCGATACCATACTTAAGCGGTTCTCTATGGAAGAGTCCAAGAGGGGACACCTACCTATGTGCCACGGGGTCACTCTATCTAAGTCTATGTGTCCGAAGACTGATTAGGAGATAGAGAGTATGACATGTCAGGCCTCGTGCTCTCAACAGGTAAACACATGCGGAAGCTATTAAAAAGTGGATAAAATTTTTCGCTTTTAGGCCCGACGGTTTTAAACATATAATTTAAGATACAACAATACTTAAAATAAATTTCGCAAATCATAAACATCCATCAACAAAGCATACATAATTTCAACATATAACATATCTCCCCCTACGGGTACAACAACAAAGCACAGGGCATCCCCCTGGCTACT
>KV002476.1:0-81443 GCA_001598015.1 Dorcoceras hygrometricum
TGGCCATGAAAGAGGAACTAGATGCTATGGACTACAATCACACATGGTCGGTCGTTCAATTGCCAGTTGGTAAAAATTCAGTGGGTTGTCGTTGGGTATATAAGATCAAATACAACTCTGATGGCTCGATTGAACGCTATAAGGCACGACTTGTAGCCAAAGGATTTAATCAGCAAGAAGGTGTGGATTTCCTGGAAACATTTTCCCCTGTTGCTAAGTTTGTTACTGTGAAGGTTCTACTTGCTCTTGCTGCTAGTAAGAATTGGCCCTTGATGCAACTAGACGTCAACAATGCATTCCTAAATGGTGATCTGCTGGAAGAAGTATATATGGATCTTCCACCTGGTCATCCACAACAGAGCAAACAATCTTCTGATCGCAAACTAGTGTGTAAACTACACAAGTCAATCTACGGCTTAAAACAGGCCTCGAGGCAATGGTATTCCAAATTTTCCCAAGCACTGGTCTCCTATGGCTTCACCCAGTCCAAATCAGATTACTCTCTTTTTACAAAAGGAACAGGTTCTTCATTTATTGCTCTACTTGTATATGTTGATGATATAGTCATTACTGGCCCAGCCTCTCATGATATAGTTCAATTGAAGAGCTTTCTGCAATCTCAGTTTAAGGTTAAAGATTTAGGGGCACTCAAATATTTCCTTGGCCTCGAAATTGCGCGCAGCTCTCGTGGGCTTTTTGTATGCCAACGACATTATGCACTCCAGATTCTTGAAGACACTGGTTTGCTTGCTGGAAAACCTGTCACAGTTCCCATGAATCCTCGGGACAATCTAAATGATTCTGTTGGCGAGCCACTATGCGATGCTTCTCAATACCGCAGATTGATTGGTCGTTTATTGTATCTCAACCTTACTCGCCCAGACATCACATATGCTGTTCACAAACTAAGTCAGTACATTGCAAGCCTCATCAGAAACATCTTCAAGCAGCTTACCACTTACTCCGATATATAAAGAATGCACCTGGACAAGGTATCTTATTTCCATCTAATTCTACCTTACAAATCAGGGCATTTTGCGACGCGGATTGGGCTTCTTGTTCAGTTTCACGAAAGTCTGTTTCGGGTTTCTGTGTTTTTCTCGGTGAAGCACTGGTATCTGGGCGTGCCAAGAAACAAACAACAGTTGCCAGATCTTCTACAGAGGCTGAATATCGAGCTATGGCCGCAACTACATGCGAACTTGTATGGCTTCAACAACTTTTACAAGACTTGGATGTTCATTCTTCGACTCCAGCTGCTCTATATTGTGACAATCAAGCTGCCATTCACATTGCCACAAATCCCATTTTCCATGAACGCACTAAACACATCGAAATTGATTGTCATTTGATTCGGGAAAAACTCAATACCGGGGTCATTAAACTCCTGCCTATCCGATCTCAACACCAATTAGCTGACATTTTTACTAAGGCGCTACCTTCTGCTTCTTTTCTCCCGCTTTTATCCAAGATGGTCCATGACATCCACCGTCCATCTTGAGGGGGCGTATTAGAAGACTCAAGTTTTATTTATTCAGTTTTATTCAGTTGTAACAGTTCTAGTAGTTAGCTTTCAGTTTATGTATAAATACCCCATGTACTTTCTGGTTGAATTAATTGAAGCAGTAAATTTTCCCCAAACTCAATAGGCAGCATAGAGGTGTGACATATAGGGATCCTCGTGTGACATCGGGGTGAACCACACCGTCACGTACGTTGGTTTATAGATTGATCAATCGAATTAATGGCTTTCACTTCATGGATACGACTCACATGTTCTTTTAAGTTATGTTATGTTTATGTCATGCCTTAACATATATGTTATGTGATGAAGTATGTATGACTAAAGTATGTATGACTACAGTATGTTTTAACGTTAAGATCTTTCAAGCACGCATGTCATGAAATTATGTTCCTATACTTAGGTGCCTGCATGTGGTTTTATTATATGTACCTTGTTATTAGCGGATAGAGCATGCTGGGCCTTTAGGCTCACTAGGTTTAAATGGTGCAGGTGAGCATGATGATGAGATTACTCCGACCGACGGTGAGGACGTCTGATGCTCCGCTGCGGCTGTTACCACGTGACTACTCAGTTATTTTATGCCTTTGCTTTTAGACATGTTTTCCGCAAACAGTTTTGAATACTCTGATTTTTATGTTAGCCCGTGTGATGTGGATTGAGGATGTTTTGCAATTCGTTTTAAACGGATGTCGAGATGATATTTTTAAACGCTTTAAGTTATGGTTTTATTTATAACTTTTATTAAATGTATATTCCACGTCGGCTCAAAAACAAAATTTAGAGGTTTAGTATGTTTCAGATAGTCAGCAGCTGCAAGAACTTCTAGCACTCAAACTATGAGTTTAATGGGGATAATAAAATTATAAAAAGAAAATATTTTCCGAGTCATCTCAAAATATAGTTGGCATTATCCATAGATGTTGGTGGCAGAAAAGTTGGGATGGTCCCACGGCTATCCACATGTCACCTCTCGCTTTGATGTTAAGGAGGTAAGCTAAGGAAGTGACTTTCAAAGAACATACGAACTGAATCTGCGAATCGGATAAAAAATCTGAAATGGGATTCAAGAATTTAAGAGAGAGCTTCTGAAGTATCAATAATAATTTAATGAACAATAGAAAATACAAAATAAAAACAAAAGGAGGAAAAGGAAAATTTTGGTGAGGCGAGAGTTCCGTTTTGGGTTTATCTTTTTCTTGCTTTTTTTTTGCGTCTCTTTTCTCCTCCTTTTCTTTTATGTGATGTAATTTAGTCTCTTTCCTACGTATTAAATATACTTTTTGTATGTAAATATACATCAGAGGGAGATCATTCACGTGTATTGCTCTGTTTCTTTCCCCTTTATCTCATCTTTATTGATTTTAATTTTGGCCATTTTACCGCTTCCTAAACAGAAGTTCTGTTTTTTTCTGGGAAGAGATTTCGGTGGTTACGTTTCTTGGCGGTGGTCCTTGTCTATATATACCAGCCACCCTCGGACCCAAATCTCTGATTCATATTCAAGATTTTAGGAGTAATTAATTATTTCGTGAATAGGGTTATTTAGACCAGAGAGACAGAGAGAACGAGAGAGAGAGAGAATGGAAGGACGCAAGCCATCGAGTTCTTCATTTACTTCTGATCTTTTTGGGGTTAATGATTCTTCGTCTGCTGCTGCTTCATCTTCTGCGATTTTTGGCACAATCTTCACCCCCACTCCTAAGGTTTTGGAAATAATTTATTGGGTTAATGTGTTGTTCATCAAAATAATTGGATTTACCAATGCATTTTCCTTTTCAGGCTTCAAGATGAGTTTTTTTATTTTTACTGCATATGTGTTTTAAGGATGTATTTGTCCTCTGTTTCTTGTTTTTGAAGTTTGTTTGAAGGGCTTTAGTATGCTGTCATATTCTAATAAATTGAGGCGATTCTTACAAATTTGACTAATGACGATTGTTATCGGTCAAAAGGCATGTTTGTGATCATGTCAAGCGAATAATAAAATTATATGGTGGCATTCTTGCACTAAATATCCCAAAAGCTCTTCTTTTAAGATTCTAAAACTAGTAACGATGAATCTAGTCTGTCAAAATCCTGATAACTCAATAATAGAACTTAAAGGAGACATATTACTATGTTGGTTCCAGGGCATTGTGAATGAGTCCTTGAATGCAGCTGAAGCAGAGAAGAAGCATGATTCAGGATGTCAAGCTTTGAATGCCAAGAATGGAGTTTCGGGTATATTTCAGTAGTTTTTTTTTTAATCTGTTGCCGATTCTTGATTTGTAGAAACTCATATTATTTATGGGGGGCTTGGTTAATCTCAGGCTCTTTTCAAGAAAAAGAAGCTTCAAGTGGCCAAGGACGAAGCCAGAGCACGGCAAACAAGGAGATGAATCCGTATCATCATGAGCAAAAAGCACATCCATTCCATTATAGCTCATCAATTTACTACGGGGGACAAGATGTCTATTCTCGACCCCCGACTGTTCCAAATCCTGTTTTCACTACAGTAAGAAGCTTTAAGATATATGTGGGTGGGATCAAATGTTTCTTCAGTGTTCAACTCCTCTGGTTTCAATGAATCTGTCACTCATATCTTTTGCATGCTATAATATTTGCATTTGATAGGTGAGGTAATAGTCAACTGTGATTAAGTACAAGAGAGTTGAGTGCAAAAATCTCAATATTCAAGTCCGAATGTTTACGTAAAGAATTTCTTATTTCTTACCTAGTCTCCAGCGTATATCCGAAGTAGCATGTATTTTACAATACAAATTGTATTTTTAATCCAACGCTCATCAACTAAAAAGTTTAGTTATAGTGGAACTCTTCAACCTTTTTGAAAGTAACTGTCACATTGGAGTATTCACTAATTTGTATGTGCATGATCTCGGCTGATTCGACAAGAAGGCATACCTTTATTACATTCAAACACACTGTTGTTATCATACTATATATAACGACAGAGATAACAATCAAAATTTACTGTATGCTTTAATGAAATTTTGGTTTATGGCTAGTTTAATAAAGATGGAGGAGAAGATGAGTCGGGCGGTGCCTCAAGAGGGAACTGGTGGCAGGGTAGGCCAGCTGTTCTTTAAATTCATGTACCATGTGGTGGCCGAGTTTTCTATTATTGACCACTTTTTTGTTCCTTCTGCAGGGTCTCTTTATTACTAAGACCCCATCTTCATGGAGATGAATAATATACTAATCAAGGTAGTTTCTTCACAAATGTTGTTGATTCAAAATTTTAAGATTCCGTTAAAAGTTTTATTTACAACGTTTTACAGGAGGATATAGTGAAAAGGTAGTTGAAGCAGCAGCTAGCATCACCCTTTTTTGTAACAGGGATGGTAGATGCATATATATTGATAGGTGGCCTATGGTTACAATGTTCGAACATGGCGATTCTATATCTAGCTAGCGACTACCCCTTTCTTTTCTTACTAAAATTCCTTGTTAATAACGAGCTCATGCCATTTATCGATTAGATGTTGAATATTTGTTCTGTTGGTTAAGCTTTGTTCCTATAAGCCTTTATCTTATGCTAATTATGTTGTGTTAATTGCAAGAAGTGTTCCGATGAAAATGGTACTGGTTTTTTGTCGATTCTGGGCTGTTATATCGCATTCGATGTTTTGTATCCATATGCTCCAAGGTTGTCCCATGATTTAGAACCACACAGAAAACTCAATATGTCTTTAATTAGCCACTGGCTTTTGAATTTAATATTTTGGATTTAGGAGACATGCATCCATGTTCCATGTGTAGATTCTTGGATCTTTTAATAACAAAAGATAGGTGATATCAAAAAATTTTCGGACAAAAAAAATGGACAATTGCGCAAGAGGCAAGACTTAGGAGCAACACAGTTATTCAAACAGGAACTCTCACGAGAAAGAAACCCGACAAGCCCATTTATCTAGTCCACTGCAACTGAACTTGCAGATCTGTCGAGCGAAATATTGTAAAAAAAATAAAAAGATTTGTCACATTTTGGGAACTAACCTACAATAGGTAGAATTGATGCAAAAATCTCCTTCAAGAATTTCACACGAAGATATATTACTTTCTACTGTCAATATTTTATAAACGCAATCAGTGAAGGGAAAGTTCCAAAGTTTTCAAGCTTAAACAAGATTGATATCTGGTTGATCGTAATTTTTTTTTAAAATTAGAATATAATCTTGAATAAATAATGCAAAAAATATAATAGTTTAAGTTTCGATAGGTTTACTTTTAGATCGTAATTCAATCTATTTTATCATTCTTTGTATCTCCCGTGTCAGTTCAAACTCAATTTAATTGGGTTTATTTAAGTAATATATATCTCATGTAGATTATTAATATCACTATCGATTGTAATTCGTCATCCCTATACTGAATCCCAATATTATGGAATTAGTAGCAATACTTGCTAGTAAAGATCATGTTCATTAATTATGCTTTAGAAAAGTTGCGCATTAGGAAGAACGATTATACATTAATGCGAGCATCGCTTACTAACAAAGTCGTTATTCAATATTCCTCTTTCTTCTTACTCATCAATTTTCTTCCCAAAAAAGAGTCACGCTTAAATGTGTGATATATGCTATGGTCAATCTCAGATTTTTTTTTTTTTATCGTTTTTGGCCACATTTGAGTGTTTTAGGGAAATTTTAAGCATAAACATGACTTAATGAAGTTTAATTAATTTTTATAGAACACCGGCGTATAGGATCAAGTGTTTGTCGAGAACTATAGCTTGTGGTAACGGTGCAACTCCAATATTTTAAATCGTATAGTAACACAAACATCACGGTTCGATCGCTCTACCTAACAAGCGCAATTATTGCACCTCAACAATCCCTCCCAATAATTGCACTCCTTGCAATCCATGGGAATCGAACCTGTGACCTTGACTCTGATACCAATTGTAGGACCAAGTGATTGTCGTTTTACCAAGAGCTATAACTTGTGGTAACGGTGCAACTCCAATCTTTTAAATCGTATAGCAATACAAGTGTCATGGTTCGATCGCTCTACCTAACAAAGACAATTATTGCACCTCAACACAGCGGCAATGAAAAAAAGTGGATGATATTCCCATCACCCATCCAATAATAAAAGACGAACCACATGGCCTTCTTGTCGTCTAAAGAAACCATGTCGCTTTAACCTTTTTGAGATAGTCGTCAAGATAGTTATTCTTCTACCCCAATATGAATGGGTTAGATATTTTACATTTCAGTTTGTCAATATCGAAAATTTTGAAGTCATTAATGTGTAATGAATAATACAAACCTGAGGTCCCATTAAGAACCGGAAGTCCCATTCTATTGTAGAAATTTCCAGTCCAAACCTTAGAGTAATATCGCAGGGATGTATCTAATTGTGAATACTTATTCTAGGGTACAAAAATTATGTGGATTTATGGATTAGGACTTGCTCCACGTCCATCCAACTTATTTACCCTTTTTTTTTCCTTTCTCAACTTGGATGTCCCCCCATTTTCCATTCTCCGGAGTATTATAATCAATTGGTTATAGACATAGGTAATCAACCAATGATTACCTCACTTAAAATGACTTTATTTATTCACCCATTAGTTAAAGGGTATAGCTTATATGTATATATAAACTAAGGTCCAAAAATTTCAAGTCTATTGCACAAAACGCATCGAATACGAGTATCAGTGAAAGTATTTATCAAACGAACAGTAGAGTTAGGGGATAATAAAACTTATAACGAAGAAAGTCCAACGAAATTTTAAAAAACCCATTTTAATCCTCATAAATTATGCAGAGCAATAAACGTAGATGGAGCCAATATCATCTGAGACAACACAAGACCGACACTCTGACAAAGGCTCACTGGAACCCAAGTCTTCTTCTTTCATCTCAAGCATCATCTTTGTTCGTTACAACCTATGACTTCCGCGAAGCTTCTCCTTCTGTTACTCTTCTTCACCGTCACACGCGCCGCCGATCTTCCAGGAGAGTGGGAACTCCTGGTTGCCGATGCCGGTATCTCCTCAATGCACACCGCCGTCACCCGGTTCAACACAGTCGTCCTCCTCGACCGGACCCACAGTGGCCCATCACGGGCACCACTCCTGCCCAGATACCGCTGCCGGCTCATCCCGGGTAACCCGCCCCGGAAAGATTGCACTGCTCACTCGGTTCTTTTAGATATAAAGACCCTTGCGATACGCCCTCTGAATATTCTCACGGACACGTGGTGCTCCTCCGGCCAATTTTTACCAGACGGGAGCCTACTCCAGACAGGAGGTGACTTGGACGGATTCAAGAAAATTAGAAAGTTTATTCCCTGTGAATCAGGTACAATTTGTGATTGGGAAGAATTGCGGGACACTGAACTGTACCAAGGAAGGTGGTACGCCACTAATCAGATTTTACCCGATGGTTCAGTGATTATCATTGGTGGAAGAACAGCGAATAGTGTGGAATATTTCCCACCGAGAAAAGAAATCGGTGCAGTGATTTTTCCGTTTCTGGGTGAGGTTGAGGACAATCAGATGGATAATCTTTACCCATATGTTCATTTACTCCCCACCGGAGAACTCTTTATTTTTGCGAACAATAAAGCTGTATTGTTTGATTACACAACACACAGGGTGACGAAAAATTATCCAGTACTCGAGGGCGGTCCGAGAAATTATCCCTCGGCCGGTTCGTCGGTAATGCTTGCGTTAAGCGGTGATTATTCCTCTGCCACTGTTGTAGTATGCGGTGGAGCAGAATACGGTGCGTATCTGCAGAGAATAACGGATAGTCCGGCACGTGGTAGTTGCGGGCGGATCGAGGCAACCGGGCCGGACCCGAAATGGGAAATGGAGAATATGCCTTTCGGGAGAATAATGGGGGATATGGTGACTTTGCCGACTGGTGATGTGCTGATCATCAATGGAGCTGAAGCTGGGACCCAAGGGTTTGAGCTAGCTTCTGGACCGTGTCTTTACCCGATTCTGTACAGACCGGATCAACCAACCGGGCTTCGGTTCATGACTTTGAACCCCTCTTCGGTCCCGAGAATGTATCACTCCACGGCGAACTTGTTACCGGACGGGAGGATTCTGGTCGCCGGGAGTAATCCGCACCGTTTCTATAAGTTTGATACGGAGTTCCCCACGGAACTGAGGATTGAAGCGTTTTCGCCAGAGTATATGTCTCCGGATAAGGCGAATGTCCGGCCCGTTTTGGTGGAGCTTCCGGAGAGGATTAAGTACGGGGAGGTGTTCGAGGTAGTGGCGGCAGTGGAGCTGCCGGTGGTGGGGGTGGTGGAGATTAATTTCGCCAGTGCACCTTTTGCAACACACTCATTTTCGCAAGGGCAGAGGCTCGTGAAGCTGTCGGCGGAAACTCCGGCGGTTGAAGGTGGTGGGATGTACAGAATAAAGTGTATAGCTCCGCCGAATGGGAAGGTGGCGCCGCCGGGGTATTATATGGCGTTTGCTGTCAACCTTGGTGTACCAAGTGTGGCCAAGTGGATCCAATTACTCTCTTAATTTGTCCATTTACCTTTAAATTTATAAACAGGGGTTCAATCGAGTGTTAATAAATTAGTTCTCTTCAATCATTTGTTTAAAGTGAGAAATATGTAAGTATATATTTTACCTCCAGAATTCTCACTTCAGTTAATTCAATTCTACGTAAATTTTTTTTGATACACTACTAATAAATATGTTGAATTCTTAAACCTTTGATCGGTTAAAAAAGTTTCTATGTATAATTTCAAACTTTTACTTGTTTATAAGTATGGAATTATATATAATGTACGAAGAAATATGTTTGCAGTAATATAAAATATTAAATAGGGTAAAGTTCGTGGAAAATAGTATATCGTAAAATAAATAGAAAAACGAAAAAGTTAACTGTGTCATGTCCAAATTTTTAGTATTACAGTAATAGAAATAAAGGGTGAGATATAAAAAGGAGAAATAAAGAAAAGGTATTTCTTTTATAATATAAAAAGACGTCGCTTGAGCTTTAAGAATTACTCCTTTCCATATTTCAATGTCAACCAAAAAAGGACGTTATCTTTTGTTGAACTTCACTTGTGCGTGGCAAATATGTAATTATTGGGACAACGAGACGAATTAAAAAAAAATCTCATGCCCAGTATTTGTTAATTTTGAAATTTGAGTTCGACATAATTTCTTTTGCAACTCAAAAATTTCGTTTGAGAATCGAAAATGATGTATATTTCGAGTTCAAGTCAACTTAATGGCTCAGGAGAGTCATATTAGAGAATTATTTCATTTTGATGGGTATTTTAATTTTATGAACAATTAAGTTTTTAATTAATTATGAGAGACAAATACTAAAATGCCCTTACTATGGCCAGATTTTAATGTGGGAAGTGAGGGATGAGATTGAATTTGTATGAAATGTGAGGGATGAATTTGAATTTGGTTTCAAACCTCGTGGACTTATTTGAATTTTACCCCATCTTGGTCATATCAATTCACTTTATCAATGATCTAATGGTGTAGATGCATGTTAATTATCATCTGATCAATATTTTACTACAAATAAAATAATCTGTATATATAAAAAAAAAACATAATTTTAAGCTATAAAAATAATTTTCGAAAATATATAAGTAAACGACAGAAGCATCAGTGTCATGGTTGTAAGATTGCACAACGAAGTGATTGGTTAAGGCACATATAGGAAATCCATTATGGATCCCAATAATTTGAGTTTCTAATATGTTGTCGGCTCTTTACCTTTGGATCATAGGAGTAATTGATTATTCGTTTTCTACAATATGAAAATCCGGGGGTTACTTTATAATATCTCCACGTCCACTCTTTTTCTACTTCAAAATGATTGCTGAATATTATTTTTTATACGAACAAAAATTAATTGATTAATTAAAAAATGTATTAGCTTTGACTTTCAGCAAACAAAAATTTTAAAATATGTTTAAGACAAAATTATGATTTGAGTTGAATGATGTGATCGAAACACGACGGTACCGAGTTAGAATTAGGGTTGAATAAACCTTGTTAAAAACTTTGTGTTTAAAACTATTTTTAGAACTCAACTGGGTTAGCAACTGAAACCAGTACTCAATCTATTATGCTTTCTTAAGAAATGAAATATTTATGCTGGAAGTTCGAAGCAACTCTTTTACGTCTCACCTTCTTCTGAGCTAGAATGATTTTCACTAAAAAAAACTTTGAATAGAATATAAGGTATCTTAAACCAGTCAATCATGTCGCACCCGAACTAAACTCATAATATATCGTCTGAACAGCACGTAGGTTGCAATAGGAAACATGAAGGTCTTTTGATAATCTGATTTGTTCAAATACAAACCTATCTAATTAAGTACAATAACTGAACTGAATACAAAAGAATTTGAAATAGAAGAATGATATAAGCTTCTCTAAAACGAAGAAAATGCAAATCTTGAAAAACAGTTTGTAGTTCGATCGTTATTCTTCCGTGTAAAATCTTTTTCTCCTTCACCTTATAAAGTCAATAAAAAAAATTTCAAGTCGTTCTCAATTTGCTCAACCATTTATTTCTACAAATTCAAGCATAATAAATATATATGTTTAATCAACATATGAATTATATTCAATTATTTAAAATATTGTACTATCTCCGTACAGCTCCACCGCGCTCCATTAAAAGCTTTCAGTTTTGGTTGTACAACAGCTATCCTCGTACATGATCAGACTCCGACACACCCCGAAGTTGTTCAACAAGCATTCTGTCGCGTAAATCCTTGAAGTATGCACTGATCTGATTTGCATGAAGTTCAGACTGATCTGCATAAAATCCTAATTTAAACTGTTCTTCAAACAACTAAATCGAAACTGATCTGATTTACTCGACCTTTCCTGATCTGCTTTTCTCTTCTGTTCTTAAACTCAAAACCGAGTTAACTTATTAAACCTCTTTTGAATTGACTTTACTCAGTTTATACACAATCTCCGACATGAACTGATCAGCTAATATTCGAACTGATTTTTATCTCACCAAAACTTAGAATATTTTTCTCGATATCGAAAATCCACTATCATGCCAATTTATTTATTTTCTATTTTCCAGAGAGTCTAGCAACATATCCAAATTATTTTCTTCGTCCCGTGCATATGAATATCCAGCATCTAAATGAAATAAAATCTGAACATGAAACCTTAGTTATTATATGGAGAGTACGTTATCGTTAATATCGTGCTTAAAAGCTTATTGTGTTATTTTGTTCTTTCCCATTAAAATATTAATAATCAAGGACGGTTTTAGTTTTGGGCACAAAATCTCCATATTCCGAAAAGGTTTATTTCATTTCTAGCAAAGAACTCATTCAATTATTTAAATATTGTTCTATCTCCGTACAGCTCCACCGCGCTCCATTAAAAGCTTTCAGTTTTGGTTGTACAACAGCTATCCTCGTACATGATCAGACTCCGACACACCCCGTATTTGTTCAACAAGCATTCTGTCGCGTAAATCCTTGAAGTATGCACTGATCTGATTTGCATGAAGTTCAGACTGATCTGCATAAAATCCTAATTTAAACTGTTCTTCAAACAACTAAATCGAAACTGATCTGATTTACTCGACCTTTCCTGATCTGCTTTTCTCTTCTGTTCTTAAACTCAAAACCGAGTTAACTTATTAAACCTCTTTTGAATTGACTTTACTCAGTTTATACACAATCTCCGACATGAACTGATCAGCTAATATTCGAACTGATTTTTATCTCACCAAAACTTAGAATATTTTTCTCGATATCCAAAATCCACTATCATGCCAATTTATTTATTTTCTATTTGCCAGAGAGTCTAGCAACATATCCAAATTATTTTCTTCGTCCCGTGCATATGAATATCCAGCATCTAAATGAAATAAAATCTGAACATGAAACCTTAGTTATTATATGGAGAGTACGTTATCGTTAATATCGTGCTTAAAAGCTTATTGTGTTATTTTGTTCCCATTAAAATATTAATAATCAAGGACGGTTTTAGTTTTGGGCACAAAATCTCCATATTCCGAAAAGGTTTATTTCATTTCTAGCAAAGAACTCAAGCTTGTCCACAAAATTATTGTTTTCCAATATTTTCTTATGTGAATTTTCAGTAGACTGAAAACTAATAATCGACTGATGAATAAAATCCGCTAAGAGATTGTAATATCGCCCAAATATATAACATAGAAGGCCAAAACTCCTTTAGCATTTACCAAGAGTCGATTATTTGCAGTTCAAAACAGTTGCTCCCCTCCGAACTTCACAATAATACAACATTAAAATTTATCATACCACCATGCTTACATTTCTGGTGTGGTATACGAAATCATCCGTCCAAGAAAAGAATTACAGCACATGTGGAGAATGAATCTGTCAAAAGGCATAATACAAGTTATAATCACTGTAAGAAAGAAAAACCAGTGTTAATGTTCAAACTAAAATCGTCAAAAATCATATCCCATTCGAAGCGAGCTAGACAGAATCAGTGTATTGAGAAAATGAGCTTCCAAGTATAATTGAACTAGCAGACTGTAAGCCCTTAAGTTCGCAGTAGTAATGAGAGACGTGGATGAAGCTTAATACTAAGAGATTTAAGCCATGAACATGTTAGGGTGGGACGTAACAAAGATATTTTTAGTGCAAATTTTGGTGAATTGTAGTAAAAAAGTAAATAAATGTTAACTTCGAGTACCGTGTACCTGCTGTCCAGGGGGGCAATTCAATGATCAGATTCTTGGAAATCATGCACAAGCTGCCCCCCCATTTGTCGATTATGTGCTGTGAACCCACCAACCACATATTCCTCGCCATGAGCATCCAGGCCAAAACGTCGAGCTGCAGTTATCGGGTAAGAATCCGATAATCCCATACCATTCTGATGTAGGCCTAGAGTTAGAGAAACATCGCCACTGCCACCAGCATTGCTCATACCGACACCCAAGAGAGGATTATGTGAGAGCTTGTTGAACGGCAAATTCATTGGTCCCTCAACTCCAGTCGGAGCTTCAGTTAAGTCGTTCCGAGTGCGTTTCAAGGAGAAATCCCCATTTCTTTGTACGGAGGAGCATGTTTTCTCACACTCAATCGAACAACTAGCTGGTAAATGATCATCGCGTTGTGAAGCCTTTTGGCCTTGATGAGTTTCGAGCGTGTGTATCTCCTCCACCATCGGCTTCCATAGCCTTACTCTTGCATTGATAAACCAGTTCGAGACCTGAGACGAAGCAATATGTGCGCCATTTGCATCTTAAGGTCAACTCAAACATAAGGGAAAGGGAAATAGAACAAGCTAGTGTTTTGAAACATCAAGGGTACCTAAGGGGGTTGTTGTCTAGGTTATTGCTTTCTTACCCTGACAAGTTCACATAGATTTATAAAAATAATTAGATATTACGACATATGTGTACATAAATAAATATAACTGAACCCCCTACATTGTTTCAAGTTCGAGTTTCAGCCCGACTCTAATCTTCCAACTTTAACAATCTTTCATACATAATCGTTACTCAAAACAAATTCTGGCAAGTGCTAGAGATAGCTACATCATATACAACAGAAAGCGTGCAGCAAGGTATAATAAAGATACGTACTTGATTCCTCGAGAGACCGGTCTGTTTTGCCAACATTAACTTGTCCGTGTCAGTTGGATAACTGTAGAAGTAACCAAAAACAATCAATACATAAGAGACAAAATATAAAAAAAGAAAATGTGAGATGAGTACACAATAAACCTTGATACCGAGGTGGTTGTGAGAATTTTTTAAGCAAGTGCGATTCTTACGGGTGTAGGAAGTGCTCGAACAACCAGGCCCTAAGAATAGTGACAGCTCGCTCAGGAAGCCCACGTTGTGGACGCCAAACTGGTTGATCCATGAATCCGGAACTGTGAAATGGCCTTTGGCCATACGTCCCTCTTCCCAAATTTTCAAATCTTTGAGTTTCAACCTGTTCATAATTCGTTCTGCCTTGTGATTTATTCGAGAAATGCAACTGATCCATTATGGCATTTTTCAAGCACTTGAAATGTTTGGCCATAGCCTTTATAGCCAAACTCGCAAATGGAGCAGCACTGCTTAATCCGGCAACGGATTCAAATGACGCGAACACAGCCTGCATTTGCTGGTAATATTGCTTGTACCTTTTATAAACCTAGTGGATTTACCAGAAAATTGATTGATTAAACTATGTCAATCAAAGATGCACAATATTTTAGCACTTTTACGATAAAGAAACTTTGTAATGCCAAGTAATGTATTGCTTATCAGCACGACAAATATGGTAAACAGACAGAATCGTATTCTCCACTTCTAAAAATTAAAAGATAAGGCACAATGACAACAAAGATAAGCATTAATATCGTGCCTTCATTCTTCAGCTACTATGTTTTAAGAATGACCCAAAGGTTCACTTGGCTTAAAAGCTTTTATAATTCAATAAATCATTCCATTATTCGTCAAGATGCATGACAATCTTGGCAACGTTATCAGCAACGAGAACTCATCTGATCAGATCGACTGCTCCCATTTTAAAATATTTCTATAGATTCATCTATTATTATACTATATTATATCACATCATATCATATTATATACAGCAAACGCTCTTTTACCAGAACTTCGCTGTCCGAATCTGTGGACGTTATCAACTCCCATCTTTTCACAATTTTCCCAAAATATAAATATAAGTTATTTATCTACACATTTCCTAGCAAGTCGGAATCTGCACTGCTTATATTTCAGGTTAATAAAGCACTAAAGAATAATTTCTGTAACAAATAATCAAAGCTAAATGCTTTTTCCAGCCACTAACTCATACTTGTACAAAATGGTGTTTAGGCTCTCGAAAAAGCCTATCTAAACTTTGGTTATATTTAGACGCATTGTATAGGATAACCTGAAACATCAGATTTTCTGACAGAAGTTGGATATGTTAAAGCTAAAAAATTCAGTTGAAAATAATGTTAAAATGATTAATCAGTGGATTAAAGCTTTGAAACGCATATATACACATAAAAAAAAAGATAAGATGGTACCTCATCAAGCATAGAAAGTAATCTCGATTTCTTCCTAGTTTGTTCACTCCCATCACTGCAATTCAGTGAAGAATCATCATCAACTCCATTTCCGCTCAAGCTTTCCAATGGCGGCTCCAACAAAGATGAATCAACCGCAACTTTATCGGCGAAAATCCCACGACCCACATCACAAAGCTCCTCCAGTAATTGATGCGCAGGCTTCAAAAATCTTGATCCTTTCAACACTGAAGCATAACCAGTAAAGGGACCTAAAGGCACTGAACTTCTGGACAATTGTGTGGAAGAAGAACCGCCGTTTCCAGCAACGAAATAAGCCCCACTCACCTTGCTGTTAGCGAACATTGTAGAGTCATATCTCTGCAGATTCAGCTCCAGTGGGAGATTATGATTATTATTATGGCTTGAAGATAACGACAAAGACAAGCTTTGACCACTCGCAGCTGCTGCGCAGTTACTGTTGAGCTCACGGGCATACACCACCATTTCATTTCCATGAAAAGACTGATCAGGAACTGGTCTATAATTGATGTGTGGGTAGACAAAAGGGCCACCATTGATATCTTGAATATTGCTAGGGTTTATCTGCACAGACAGCTGCGGATCCACAAGCATATGATTCGTGGAAGCTGAAGAAGACGAAGCAGCCGCGGCTGACCCACTGATCATGTTCATTCCGCCCACATAACCCATCAAATTCATACCCTCTTGCTTAGCTCCGGCACTGGCACCGCTCGTCCCAAGATCGAACCCTTGACGGTGGTGCAGGTTAGCAGCAGCACAGCTGATCAAATCCGCGGAGATGAGTGATGGATCGTAGAGAGGGAGGACCAGAGGCGCGCACGATAAGAGATGGCCGTCTACGCACCCTTGTGGGTTTACTCTCAGCTTATCTCTTCTGCTTTGTTGTGGGACATGATAAGGCTCAAATCCTTCAGCCATGAGTGGTAGTACTCACAAGTACTGTTGCTAGATAGGAATCTTTTTGCTGTGATAGTAATATGGAGTGTTGAAAAGGAAAAGAAAAGAGATTATTGTAGGAAAAAGATGGAGTTTAAACTTTAAAGCGATGAAAAAGGGGGAGCAACAGTGAAAGAGATAGATTGAAGCAAAACCTGTGCGTGTCTCTGTGTGTGTAATCTCTAACTTTATTTATTTTCCTGATACTCCAAAAGTTGAGAAAAATACTATGTGAGAGAGAAAAATCTCCCTCTCTTCACTTAACCTATCCCATTTTTTCCTTCTCTCTGGCTCAGGATCATTACAGACAAAATCCACACAGTTCCGACGCTGAATAGTGAAAGTACTGTATCTTTGAATCTGTTTCTGTGTCTCAGACTGTGTGTGAATGTGGGAGAGAGATTGTGTGTATGTCTTCCCTGCCTTTCACTAACTCATGAATGCATATATATTCACTCCATATTAATGCTCTTCTATTTTATTTCAAATCTTACTTTATTTTAAATTCATAGTTCACTTATTTTTATGTCCGAGTTGAAGCATTTTAACATGCCCTGTAAATTTATTAAGTGCAATTTATCTGACGTAATTTGCAGGTCACTGTATTAGTATAACTTTTATTATGGCACACCAAAAAAAATTAGTGATTAGGTCCATCTCTTATTTATCGTCTTTTAGGCTTTCTAAATAATGCAATTATATGTTTAGGGATAACTTCCATTAAGTACATACTTGTATTTTTTAATGTTTATACGTACTAAAATGTGCCGAATACCATAGAAAATATAAAATTTAGAACGCACGCACTTGATAGTGTGCATATATAATATATTTTGTAACATACACGGTCTATATTGATTGAAAATTCGTTTGAAAAAGCAGTTTATAGGACGTCACATTCAGTTCCTCTAATAATTGCGATTAACCCTATTGTTAGAACAAGAACTGATATAAATAGTTTATAATATGAATTAATTATGCAATGGTGGTAACGAGCCACGTGAAGTATATATCAGCTATATAAAATTTAAAGGTTAAGAATAGAGTATTACATCAAATCCTTCAACAAGTTGAAACTTGAACTTATTTAATATATCTTTATGTACTTATGTTTGGTACATAATAGTATTCTTTTTCTGTTCCACTAGTTGTCCAACTTGGGCAGAATGCTGATAGATTAAGCTATGATAATGGTGTAGAGTTTATTTACACCTTCGGCTTCTAATTTGAAAAGCAATAAATCTATATTCATTGTAAGTAATTATTTTCAAAATAAACTTTGGCTAACATTAAAGGAGTTTTAAGACAGGAAAGGTGAATCATATAAATGGATGAAACAAATTATTAATCTGATATTCTATTTTTGAAGAAAATAAAAATTGATCGATTCGAATGACGTCCGCGAAATTGTACGTAGAGCTGAGTTTTGGGTTGCCTATGCTTTCTCTATCCGCCAAACAAATAGTAGCTTTATAGCGTATCACATCTTTCGAGGTTCATACCTTTCCATTGATAAATTGAAATGATTGATTGAAAGAAAAGGCTTCTTCCTACTTAAATATATTTTAATTTGATTTACCTTACTATTTTGGACATTAATATTTGTAATTTATCTTTCGGTTTATTAGATATTGTATATATGATAATTGGTATATTTTAGATAGACATATATTGTGGGACTTAATTATGTAGTTAGAGGTTTTTTCTAAGAAGTTTGTTGTGTATATATAAGGAGTCTCATCTTTGTGAATAGCGAGAACAAAATTATTCTGTTCAAAAACTTTTACATTGTATCAGAGTCATGGCTAATGGAAAAGAACAAGAAAGTGGAGAAGTGTCAGAAAGATCGTGTCTATATGATATGACCAATGAAGAATTCTTTGTTTTCACGTGATGTGATATTTCATGAAAATGTTTTTCCCTATGCTGAGGATAAAGCCAGAGCTACTGAAATCAGTCCTACACATACAATAGACATGATGTTTCTCAGGTATGGCTCCTTATCATATATCCAATTATGTGACATGTGCTAATTTTTCGCAAAAGCGTCAGTGTTTTCTAGCTGCAGTTGATGCTACTTTTGAGCCTAAAGGATATGCAGAGGCAATAAAACATGAGAAATTGAGGGATGCCATGAGGAAAGAAATTCAGGCACTAGAAGACAATGAAACATGGACTCTTGACGATTTACCTGCTGACAAAAATACTATAGAATGTAAATGGGTATACAAGATAAAGTACAAGGCAGATGGCACAGAGGAGAGATATAAATCACGATTAGTGATATTGGGAAATAATCAAATTAAAGGAATGGATTACAATGAAACTTTCGCTTCAGTGGCGAAGATGGCCACAATACGAACAGTGTTAGCTGTGGCAGAAGTGAAGAAATGGGAGCTCCATCAGATGGACGTGAATAATGCTTTCTTGCATGGGGAATTGAATGAGGAAGTCTATATGAAGCTGCCTTCGGGTTTCTCATCCTCCGATCAAACAAAAGTCTTCAAGTTGAGGAAATCTTTATATGGGTTAAGACAGGCTCCAAGGTGTTGGTTATCTAAGTTAGTGACAGTATTTAAATGGATATGAATTTATTCAATCTTATTCAGATTATTCTCTATTCACTTATTGTAAGAGTCCAACTCATCTGAACGTGCTCGTGTACGTGGATGATCTGATTATTCCGTGTAATGATGCTAATGCTATAGATCATCTCAAAAAATATCTTAGCTCGTGCTTTCATATGAAATATCTTGGGATGCTTAAATACTTTCTTGGCATTGAGGTGACTCGTGGACCTGAAGGAATTTTTCTGTGTCAGAGGAACTATGCACTTGATATTATTACCGAAACCGGATAGTTAGGAGCCAAGCCAGCTTTGGTTCCAATTGAGCAAAATCATTGTTTGGCTCTTGCAGATGGACCACTTATGGCTAATCTAGAACGATACCGCTGATTAGTGGGACAACTTATCTATTTAACCATCACTAGACTTGAGCTTTGTTATTCTGTTCATATATTGGCTCAGTTTATGTAGAATCTAAGATTGGATCATTGGGAAGCCGCATTACGTGTTGTAATGTATTTGAAGGGAAGTCATTGACAAGGCATATTTTTGTAGGGGTGTCAAATTTGGACCCAACCCGATAACCCAACCCGAACCCACCCGAAAAAAAATCAGGTTCGGGTTGAGCCATCTCTTGCAGATGGACCACTTATGGCTAATCTAGAACGATACCGCTGATTAGTGGGACAACTTATCTATTTAACCATCACTAGACTTGAGCTTTGTTATTCTGTTCATATATTGGCTCAGTTTATGTAGAATCTAAGATTGGATCATTGGGAAGCCGCATTACGTGTTGTAATGTATTTGAAGGGAAGTCATTGACAAGGCATATTTTTGTCATCTGATAGTGATTTGAGATTGCTGGCTTATTGTGATTCTGATTGGGCAAGCTGTCATTTGGCTCGTCGCTCTTTGACAGGTTATGTAGTATTGTTGGGTAACTCACCTATTTCTTGGAAGACCAAGAAGCAGCATATGGTATCATGTTCCTCGGCTGAAGCTGAATATCGTTCCATGACTACCACGACCTGTGAGTTGAAGTGGTTGCGATGACTTTTACGATTCTTGGGAGTGTTTAATGAATCTCCCGCATCCTTGTATCGTGACAGTCAAGCAGTGTTACACATTGCTGTTAATCCTGTGTACCACGAGAGAACGGAACACATTGAGGTTGATTGTCACTTTATTCGGGATGAATACAACGAGGAAGCATCGTGACGAGCCATGTGCGTACAAACGAACAATGGCATATATATTGACAAAATGACTTGGTCGTCATCAGTTCAAACACCTCCTTTGCAAGTTGGGCATTCAAAATCTTCTTGCACCAACTTGAGGGGGAGTATTAGATATTGTATTAAATTTGGTGTATTTTAGGTAGACATATATTGTGGGAATCAGTTACGTAGTTAGAGTCTTTTTCTAAGGAGTTTGTTGTGTATATATGGGGAGTCTCATCTTTGTGAATAGCGAGAACAAAATTATTCTGTTCTAAAACTTTTACACAGTTATTTTTTTCCGAGCACTTTAGTTACTGTGCCATAGTCTCTCTCCTTTTCAAATCTTTTTACTCGTGAAACTCGACTCAGCCATTTTGTTATTAGGAAAATTATTAATTTACAAAACATTCAAATACGTATTAAAATCGTCGTCTGTATTTCAGATCAATTATTTAAACATGAAATACTCTATAATAGTTTCTTCTCGTCTTTCATTTCGATATTTATTTTAATTGATATTCTTTGTCAATCATCTTCATCTTTTTTTCAACTAAACATAATATCAATTTCCAAAAATTATATCGAAGTGACACTTATGAATCGGGCTGAGAAACTTGAGCAATCAAAATCGATCGAATTCAACTTAGGCCTAATAATGGTTGTGCCAATAAAAAATGTAGGACCGAACTATCAAAAGTATAGCTGATGATAACGGTGCAACTCCAATCTTTTAAACCGTATAGCAACACAAGCACCACGATTCGATTGTTCTACCTAATAGTGACAATTATCGCACTCCAACAATCCCCCTCCCAATAATTACACTCCTTGCAATAAATGAAATCGAACTCATGACCTTGACTCTGATACCAATACCGAGTGTTTGTCGCTTTATCAAAATTATAGCTGATTGTAACGGTGCAACTCCAAATTTTTAAACCATACAACAACACAAGTATCACGTTTCGATCGATCTACCTAACAGTGACAATTATCACACTCCAACATAAAAAAAATTGGTCTATCGAAATTTCTCTGGATATGTGTTATTTTTAATGTAAATATTCTAAAACGTAACTATAATTTTCCAACTATCAAGTAAAATAAGGTTATAAGCATTGGGCCGAATATTTGTATCAATCACTATTATTACATTATCATACCAACCAATACATGCAAAGCATGTAAATAAAGCTGATATACTGTAATCTGATTTAATAATGATAACAGTAATGTTATTATTATAATAATTTCCATCATGTGACATGTCTACGATGTGATTACCTTTTGAAATTAAGTTGCAATAAGATATAAACATAGTGCAAAAGATGTAACATAAGACAGGGTTTTTTTAATGGTTTACAGCAAAAAAATAAAAAAATTTGATAAATTAATGTAAAATTGACGAATTTATCAAACTACCGTATCACGCCTTCGTGGAGGGCGTGATTATAGTATATCACGCCTCCGAAACGGCGTGAAAAGAATTTTTTTTTTAAAAAAATCAAGTCACGCCGTCGGAGACGGCGTGACTTCCACAATTTTTTTTTTTAAAACAAAGCGTGTCACGCCATTTCGTTGGGCGTGACACAAATTTCCAGAAAAAAGCAACTCTCTTTTCTTTTCTGGTTCTTCGAGTTCCATTTTGAATGAAAAAGTTCAATTGCCTTTTTCTTCGCATGAAATGAAAATTTATTAGCAAACAATTGTTCTCCAGGACATGAATAGGACAAATATCATTCTTTAATGCCACCGCTTCAATATATATATATATATATACTTAATGGTTGGATCAGATCAACTAATTTTTTTTTATTTTCTCTTTGGCAAGAAAACCTTAGCTCGAGAGCCTGCTACAACAAAAAATAATAGTTGGAGTATGATGGATGTGTTTCCGATATGATATTACGACCGTTTTAGAGGAGTACTACACGTCAAGATTCCCTAAAATTTTTAATTTGCTATAGATCTTATATAATTCGTATCAATTACAGGATTTATGATTTTTTTTGTTCTTTAGATTGCATTTCATGTTTATGATTCTAAGGGTGTACGGTTTCAAAATTATATTTGAACGTGTATATGTGTTCGGGAAGTGCTTCGAACTCGTTAATCACTGAGTATGAGGAATAGATTTGTTAGACAATAAGATAAGTGGTATGACAACCTCAAATGCATCTAAACTGTCTATGTGGGTGAGCTCTAATACCACTTGAATTATCTATATGTCCTAACTAATTATTTAATTACAGTATAATATCATTATCCTATAAGAGGTGGGATGGGATTACCAAAATTGGGGATATCAACATTCAATTTAACCTCAATAACTACTTACTTAGAGCATATGAACATTATCCCACAAGAGGGGGGATGACCATACCAAAATTCGGGATTATCAACATTCAATTTAATGTCAATAACTACTTACTTAATAATAGCATATTACCATTATCTTATAAAAGGTGTGACGCCATACCAAAATTCTGGATATCAACATTCAATTTAATCTCACTTTTTATTTGTAATTTATGTTTTTTGGAATAACGAAAGACTTCCTAAAAAGATATAAGCATTAATTTTTAAAACAATAATTGTAATTCATCATTAATTATATATTAAAGTATTTGTAACGATTCGGAAGTATAGTGGTGCAGTGGGTATATATGTTCCGAGGGGCGAAATTGTCGTCATGTACACGTAATTTTTTCTCAATCGTACAGTAAGAAAAATTTATTGTTATTGGTAGTCAGTCAGTGAATAATTATTTCTGGTGAGTCTAAAAGCAACCAAGAGAGCAGAAGGGAGGGTAGGGGGGTATCCCACACCCCCACCCCCGTTCCTGAGATATTTAAAGAGTCTCTCTCAGTCGTCACTGCTCACCAGTATCTTTTGCTTCCCCTTTCCATAAATCCCCCACGAATTTAGCGTCGATGCACCCAAGGTTCCACTTCATAATTATTGCATACTTATTTCCTCATACATAATTATTTTCTACTTTTCCAATTTTTATTAAGCTTCTAATGGAATAATTATTATCTCAATATATAACAAAATCCAGCTGCAATTTTTTCCGAAAAACTATAAGGTCATAAATGATATGATTGCTTTGGCTGGTGGTGCCACTATATATGCACCGGCCGGGGTAATTGTAGGTCTGATGGTCCAATGTACTACTCGACCTGTCATTATCTTTATCGGTGCTATTTTTTTAAGATCAAGTTTTTACCTAATTGGTATACATGTCTAACAAGTTGGATTACAAAATTTTATTATAGATCGTGTCAATTGAAAAACCCGTGTAATGGGATTATGTTACATTTGGTTGGGAGATAGGATATGGTTGATTAAATAAATCATATCTGTAGAATTGAGCGCTTATCGCTTTACCAAAAGATATATTTGGTTGTAATGTTGCAACTCTAATCTTTTTAATCGTATAACAACTCAAGCCGCACAATTCGATCGCTCCACCTAGTAAGGACAATTATTGCACTCTAACAATATTCGATAACTCGTTTTGTTGTTCATTTATATGTATTATTTATCCCACATGAATAAATCATTTTTTATATTTATTAATTTAAAAAGTTATATTATAATTTAATTAAACAAATAAAAAACACATCTCCTATTATTAAATAGACTTTAAGGTCATCCTCGGACTCTAGCAACGCAAAGAGTGTCTAAGTACAACATAGCAACATAGAATAGATTGTGAAAAGAGCAATCTAATTAAATTTATATATGAGCCGGCTGATGAATATGTCTAATGCATCAGATGTTAGACACATCATAGGTAATTTGCACACATGTCTTCTCAATATCTTCTCCATATTCTATGTACCTGATACTTATTTTCTTAAGTAAGTATAAAAATAAACCATAACAAATTACATTGTATTTTTGAAGTTTACGTAAAAAATATTGCCAATCACAAGATAATGATTATTTTCTATATTTAATTTTTTTATGATTAAAATTGAAATATAATAGAAAGTTTCTATTGTATTTATATGTACACACTGGAAAATCTGCAGTCTGGGTCAGGGTTGAGTGCCCCGCAATTGTGGAGGGTACAGTGTAAAGGTCCGGCCTCTGCATAGTATGCTACTATTAGGCCTCATAATCATACGTGCTGCCACTTTCCAGCCCAGCAACCATAAACCCATTAATACACTACAAAACAAACTCCAATATTTGACATCATAAAATGTTATTTTCATTTTCTTTCTTTTATTGTTTTTTTCTAGTCATTCGAATAATCTGGGACATGTTTCATAAGGTTCTTTTTTGTTCGTTAGACATACCTTATTGGAAAACATAAAGAAACACAATAATACTGGCCATGTACATTTCTTTCTAGAAATCACTGGAACTGTATCTGCGTTTTGGAATGTGGATCTATTCACTTGGCTGGATCTGTTATCGAATATTTTGGTCATTTTGCAACCCCAATATAAAATACATCTTGAGGCAATGATTACCAAAATGGATGGGAAATAATAACGTCGTAACTATTGTGATGCCCCCCATAAGCACATCGGGACCCGAGGACTGAGCACTACAGCATCAACCTTACCTACATCATCAAGGGCAGCAATCAGAAGGCGAGCGTGGAGCTCGGGGATCGGGATTCTTGACCGAGGCCTTGCCATAAGCTCGGGAGTCGCCCGAGCGCCTTCGTCAGGGAGAGGAGTTTATCACCTGAGGAAACGATCTAAAACTCGAGGTATCTCCCCGAGGTACCCGACCCGACGTGTTGAAGAATCCTTCCTGGATGTATCTTTCCTTCTTTAGAAGATCCGAACAAGATACTTGTTTCCTTCTTTAGGGAATCCGAGGACGATAGGACTTTTCATGTTTACGTAACAAGATCTCCGAAGATCGCGGAGAGTATCTCAACCCTCCGAGATTTCCGCCGAGGTATCTTCCTCTCCACCGACTTAGCCCCTCTATAAATACCAGGTACACCTCATTCATTCGGTATTCACTCATTCTTGCACACTCTCGCACACAGTTATATTTGCTCTCGCTCTCTTGCGCGCGAATCGTCTAACTTAAGCATCGGAGGGGCTTCGCCGGACACACTTTCGGCGGCCTCTGACGAGTGTTTTGTGGTTGCAGACATTCAGAAGTACTCTCCAGTTCCCGACGCCCGGCGTGCCCCAGGTCCTCGACGTGGTGATAGCTCTCGGCTGAACTATTTGGCTACATCAATTGGCGCCGTCCGTGGGAATTCGAAGAAGAAATCAAGATGCCACCAAAGAGGACCAGGGCTCGGGGTACTGGGGAAGACAGCAACACGGAGAGTACCACGCAGGGGTCGGAGAACCCCACTCTTACTGCCGCCTAGATAGCTGAGCTGGTAACAGCCACTGTGGCGCAGATATTGGCAAATCAACCTGTGTCACAACCGCAACCTAATCTCGACCAGCAAGTCGAGGAGATGAGAAATATGCGTGAGGAATTAGAAAATCTGAGGAAGGAAAGAAGCTCGACGCCTCCTCCCCCGCCTGCTCGGGAGGTGCCTTTCTCTCTTGAGGTGTTGGAGGCCGTCACTGGGGGATCTATAAGTTCAACGGGGAGCCCAAGTTTATGGTCGATCTGTCTGGACAAGGAAGAGATATCTATCCCAGCAACGGTAAAGGAGTGATACACATGCCAAATAGGTGGTGTGTGTTTTATGGGAACATAGACGACCCCAGGAAAGTGGAAGCCATGGGGAAAATGGCATGCAACAAATCCGATTGCTCAAGTTTGGACATGGGAGGATCATGCTCCCATCTAGATTATGAGAAGCAGGTTTCCTATGCGTTTAACAGGTACTTTCATACCAAGGGGCAGGCATCTCAGACGTCAAACGATAAATGCGACTTCGACGGACTGGGGAAGGTGGTGCCTGATGATCCATCCGACGGGTTATGCAGTTTTCCGGTGGAGATTTTGTCGGCTGAACATATCATTACTGAAGGAGAAATGTTTGTCATCGGAGGAGCAATGCTGCACGGGCGAATATCTGCATCAGCCGTGCTTTCAGCGTTGACGTTACTTTGGATGATCCTATAGAGGAAGAGATTTTATGGATATACTGTTGCCTTACCTACACGAGTTATGCTTATGACAAGGATGTTTCTTCAAAAGTCTTTGAATTTTTTGTTTATAGAAGAGTAGATTTTAGAAAATACATTGAAAATTACGCTTCAGTTATTTATGACAAGAAAAAGTTGTGAAATGGTTTTACTACCTAGCTTAATTCGACGAGGACATGTATTGGCAATATGCGGCTTACTAATATCCATGGCAGAACAGTTACCATTGAATAGAAATTTTTTTTTTGTTTTTCCGATCACAAACAGAATAATATAATTCTTCTGAAAACTATTTAATGCAGTTAAATTCTAATTTATTATATATGTTTTATATACTTAAAGTGCCAATCAGTGCTGTATTTTCAATGTTTTTTTATTATAGTATTTAGGAACTTTCGTATATACATTTAGAGAAATTTTGAGGATTCTTATATATGTTATAAACTTAGATCCATGGAAGCACAGAAAAAAGGCAGAAACTTATTCAGAAAAATGAGCAATATAACAACGAAATATTCCACAGAAAACAGACACATCGGGTTCACAGGAACTGCTCTGAATTCAGTCCATTTATTTAGAAAGTTTTATCAAGACATCACATATATGCGGATAGTAGTGGGCATAAACTCGGTCCAGTACACTGACCAGTCCCGTAATGGTAGACCAAGG
The DNA here is from genome assembly GCA_001598015.1 of Dorcoceras hygrometricum. NCBI lineage: Eukaryota > Viridiplantae > Streptophyta > Magnoliopsida > Lamiales > Gesneriaceae > Dorcoceras > Dorcoceras hygrometricum. Next base: position 27,044 of record KV002476.1, read on the forward strand.
AAGCCTAAGCCAAGAAAATTCTCACAATTACGAGGTTTAAACCAACAAAATAAATATCAACATAGATGAGATATAAGTTTAAATGATATAAGATATCTTTCCCCAAACATAACAAGGGAACTAGCAAAGATACAAAGAGAAGTCGAGCAGATCAAACTAACCTTTATTCAAAAGATTATGTCCTCATCTTTCTGAGTAGCTTGGGCCAACATGTTGTGCGCTGCATGAATAGAAATGCCTTTCTTCAGAGAGATTTCTTCCGCGACCTTCTCATCTGCATAATCCTTGGCAGCATCACGCTGTCTCTCGAGCTCTCTCTTCTTGTAACCTTGTATCTTTTTCAGTCTAAAGAAATCCTCCCTCTCCAATTCGTCTAACTCTCCCTTGATGTAACTTATTGTATTCTCTAGTTGTGGCTTTACAACATTCTCCAGGGCATTGACTCTACGATTTGTGGTCTTGATCGCCTCATCGAGTGTCAAGAATGAAGTTTGAAGAGAGGCAAGCTCCACAAGAAGCTCGATAGATTTTATATATGCCGCACGGCAAGCTTGAACCTGTTGGCCTCCCCTTGCCAATCCGGTCAAGTCATTTTTTGTCTCTCCATCAATGTAGTGTTCGAATTTAGGAAGTTTCACTCCAGCAATATTTTCCTGACGTGATTTCACCTTAATTGAAGCACTTTGGACATTTTCACGAACGATGTGCTTGATATTATCACCAGCAACATATTTAGCTTCCGTTAGGGCAAAGGAAGAACTTTTAATGATATCTCCCATCGACTCTTTTGTTGACACAATTTTCTTGAGAATTTGTCGAAATTGCACAGTCAAAGCGTCACTCTTCTTCTTGAGCAATGCATGGCCTCTTGTAGCCCCGACTAGTCGAGCTTTCATAGCTCCAAGCGATGTAACAGTTGGAACAACATTCAAGCGCTGGGTCTGTCCAGACATTTTTCTTTCAATTTATTGCTGAAGAGAAAAAACATGATGAAAAGGTTAATAGTTGGAGCAGACAGGTTATTCTTTTCTACTACAATTTGTTGGTCCTGTTTCAAATTTGTTATATCTTTCGTTGAGGTTAAGGGGGAATAGGTGGCAACTACATGAGACAAGAGTGTTCATGTTTTGATGAAGTAAACAATAAGGTTGATTTACATTTTATACAAATAACAGATAATAAATAAATTCTGTAAATAAATATCTCGGACAGAGCACTTAAAAGTGAAAAACAGAAAGAATTACCAGACAAATCTCTATCAACTAACACATATTTTCCTTACGCCTAAAAAGAACAAAATACAAAACATAACAATTTTCAGATCAATAATGTTGCACATAGTCTCATTCATTGGATAAGTTATATGCATAAAGTGCTAGAAAAATTGACCAATGTAAATTATTGAACCTCCTCAGAATGAACAAAAATAAGAAGGGGGATAAAATTAAAGATAAAAATTTACAGCATCAGGATGATTATATTCCCATTAAACATTTTTTTTCGTCCAACTAATTTTAACTCAATGACAGTAATTCCAGTTTATGGTCAGCACGGATTTCAAGTAAAACTTTACATTCTCCGCTACAGTTTAACTCCTCGGGTTGGCGGGCTTGCGGGCCGGCCCGCCAGAATTATATATAATGTACATTGATTTTGTTCTGAGGTACTAATTAAAATTGCTTTTGAATAAGATTGTGTAAATTTAACCGGTATTACTAATTCTAGGTACACTGGATGAGTAACAAACTAAACTTATTTAAAAATTCAAAGTTGAAGCCTATATAGACAATGGTTCATGAATTCGGAAAATAATAATAATAAGATGGACAAGACAAAGTTAATGCTTGCTGTGTTACAAAACATTAAAGAAGTATTCAGGATCGATGCCTTGGATCACTGAAAATGCTTACTGTGTTCCAACCACTGAAAAACTAATGCATTAATCAAACTGATCCCTTCAAAACAACTAACCCATGATTACTGTGTTCCAACCTTAGCATTTTATCAAAACATGCACAGTCCTCATCCCTTCAAGAAATTACAGGAAAATTATCAGCCGTCTCACATAATTAGTCACCAACAAAAACGAACTAAAGGAACGTCATCTGCAGCTACTCACTTCCTCTCATGCCATTTCTTTTGCTCTTTCATTTGTTTCTTCAACTTCATCAACAACTTATAATTGAACCAATCAAACATATGCAGCTTTAAGATTAGTTTAATTTAACTAAATTAAATTCCCCTTCCCGGGTTACTCGAACTTGATACTAGTTTGATTTTCGATGTCACTTAGCTAATCTGTTTAGTGTATATGTGACACTGTGAACTTGTTTCTGCAACACTAGTATATTTTACTGTGTCATTTATCATTCCTACCTGAAACCCAAACAAAATTATCACTAGAACACGCAGCAAAACCACATCTTTTCCTCAAATCAAGATTATATTATATGATTACCATGCACAAGACAAATGGGAACAAGAATAGGGATTTCCAAAGAAGTATGTAGACGATGATGACTCATCCACTGTCTTTAATTACAAGTTTGGTTTTGACATTTTTTGCTGGGGAGAAATCCACTATGGAATGGTGAAAACTTACATTGCAAATTGCAATACATAAAAATAAAACCAGAGTAAATATAATTTTACCGCTGAGAACGAGAAGTTCACAACTGAACATAGATTTGATCACAGTAATTAATGGTAATCATATCGATCTTACAAAATGATGAAACTTTGCTCTACTATTTTACCAGAAAGATAGCTTCTGCTTGAAATTTTAAGCATTACTATTAACAGTCCAGAATGATAAATCCTCAAATCAAGATCAATTCAGTAAATGCTATTTCAAAAATCACATCTTTTCCTCTTTAAATGCTCATATCAAACCAGGAAACCAGATACCACCGTAATTGGAGAATCACATATAATTAAACACCAGCAACATATTTAGCTTCCGTTAGGGCAAAGGAAGAACTTTTAATGATATCTCCCATTGACTCTTTTGTTGACACAATTTTCTTGAGAATTTGTCGAAATTGCACAGTCAAAGCGTCACTCTTCTTCTTGAGCAATGCATGGCCTCTTGTAGCCCCGACTAGTCGAGCTTTCATAGCTCCAAGAGATGTAACAGTTGGAACAACATTCAAGCGCTGGGTCTGTCCAGACATTTTTCTTTCAATTTTATTGCTGAGGAGAAAAAACATGATGAAAAGGTTAATAGTTGGAGCAGACAGGTTATTCTTTTCTACTACAATTTGTTGGTCTTGTTTCAAATTTGTTATATCTTTCGTTGAGGTTAAGGGGGAATAGGTGGCAACTACATGAGACAAGAGTGTTCATGTTTTGATGAAGTAAACAATAAAGTTGATTTACATTTTATACAAATAACAGATAATAAATAAATTCTGTAAATAAATATCTCGGACAGAGCACTTAAAAGTGAAAAACAGAAAGAATTACCAGACAAATCTCTATCAACTAACACATATTTTCCTTACGCCTAAAAAGAACAAAATACAAAACATAACAATTTTCAGATCAATAATGTTGCACATAGTCTCATTCATTGGATAAGTTATATGCATAAAGTGCTAGAAAAATTGACCAATGTAAATTATTGAACCTCCTCAGAATGAACAAAAATAAGAAGGGGGATAAAATCAAAGATGAAATTTACAGCGTCAGGATGATTATATTCCCATTAAACATTTTTTTTCGTCCAACTAATTTTAACTCAATGACAGTAATTCCAGTTTATGGTTAGCACGGATTTCAAGTAAAACTTTACATTCTCCGCTACAGTTTGACCATGATGAACTAATCAAGATCGAATCCTGACTTGCATTACGTTCGAAAATCAAGCAAGAAGAACTTAAACACATCACTCAATTTGTCAGTTAGCATCCAAAACCAAGAACAACATGCAGACAACTGATCATCAAATGCAAAGAAAAGAAAGAGGTGAAAACCTTTAATTTAGATCTCTTGAGGATTAAAGCATCAGCGGTTGCTCTCAGATGAAGTATATCTGTACCAAAAATCAAGAAGAACAAATGATATCAAATTACCAAAGCAGGAGAAAAAAAGCAGAGGCTGACATCGTAAAACATCATAATCGGATACTTACAATTAGCCGAAGAAATTGAGCATTGATATAGATAAAATGAAAAGAGATTAAACTTAAGTAATCTGAAGATACTAACGCTAATGGGTCTCCAAAGAACATGAAATGAGAATTCACTTAATTTGCAAGTATGATTTTCTTGAAATTCTTTACAAGTGTCTAACCTTAAAAAGGAAAAGGATCTGGATTCGGTGATCTTGATTAGTGGTGCAAAGGGGAAAAGGATTTGGTATTTGGGGGATTATGCGGATGAAGACGACAAGAGATGAAGAGAGTGAAAAGTAGGATTTGGTATTTGGGGGATTATGGGGGATTATGCGGATGAGAATTTGAATTTTAATTTATTCAATTTTTTTGAATTATAATTTATAATTTTAATTTGAGTTTTTAATTATGAATTCGAATTTTAATTTGTGTTTGAATTCGAATTTGAATTTAAAATAATAACATTTGAGATTGAATTTGAAATTTGAAATGTAAATAATTTTAAAAAATAAATGTAATTTGATAATATAATTTTGATTCGAATTTTATTTTGAATTTCGAATTCAAATTAGAATTCCAAATTGAATTTGAATTTAAATTTTAATTTGAATTTTGATTTGAGGATTTGAATTTTAATTAATTCGAATTTTAATTTATAATTTTAATTTGAATTTTTGAATTTTAAATTATTTTAATTTGTGTTTCAATTCGAATTTGAATCTAAAAGAATAATAATTGAGATTTGAATTTGAAATTTGAAATATAAATAAAGTTCTAATTGGTATTAATAAAGTTCTAAATTTTTAAAACCATATTGCGCACACAAGTTGAAAATAGTGGATTTGCATCTAATAATCAATATAGTTATGTTTTTGAATAAGTTATTATATTATTGCAATTTATTTGTTAAATATTTAAAAACTTTACTTGTTAAATATTTGAAATAATTATTGGGTAAATGTAAATATTAATTAATATAATAAAATGAAGTGTTTAGATATTTTAAGATAGTATAAATTAATCAATCTTTAAAATTTTATGATAAATGAAGCATTATATATATAAATATATATTACCTATTTTTGCAGCAACAAATAGTTGCCACGGTGGTAGGTTCCTTGGTTTCTTATAAGTTCCTTGGTTTCTTATATAGTGGACTGGTTCGAATCTTCAACAGAACAAAGATATGATTTTTGAAAAGTCTGCGACCCGTCGGGGCGGTTCCGGGTCGAACCCGGCGGGTCCACGGGTTGCCTAATCTGTAAATCAGAACTGGCCCGTCCTCCCACGGTTCTGGGCCAAAAACCGTTGACCCGATTACCAAAATTCGGGATATCAACATTCAATTTAGCCTCAATAACTACTTACTTAGTCAGAGCATATGACCATTATCCCATAAGAGGGGGGATGACCATACCAAAATTCGGGATTATCAACATTCAATTTAATGTCAATAACTACTTCTTTATGATAGCATATTACCATTATCTTATAAAAGGTGTGACGGCCATACCAAAATTCTGGATATCAAAATTCAATTTAATCTCGCTTTTTATTTGTAATATATGTTTTTTGGAATAACAATATTCGTCGTTCAATAATATAAGTTTAGAGAAACAAAACACTTGGGTGCTGAATATAATATTTCAGGAAAAAAAGAAGACGATTCCTTAAAAAGATATAAGCATTAATTTTTAAAACAATAATTGTAATTCATCATTAATTATATATTAAAGTATTTGTACCGATTCGGAAGTCTAGTGGTGCAGTGGGTATATATGTTCCGAGGGAGGAAATTGTCGTCATGTACACGCGATTTTTTTCTCAATCGTATAAGAAACATTTATTGTTATTGGTAGTCAGTCAGTGAATAATTATTTCTGGTGAGTCTAAAAGCAACCAAGAGAGCAGAAGGGGGGTATCCCACACCCCACCCCCTCCTTCTGAGATATATAAAGAGTCTCTCTCAGTCGTCACTGCTCACCAGTATCTTTTGCTTCCCCTTTCCATAAATCCCCCACGAATTTAGCGTCGTTTGATGCACCCAAGGTTCCACTTCATAATTATTGCATACTTTTTTCCTTATACATAATTATTTTCTACTTTTCCAATTTTTATTAAGCTTCTAATGGAATAATTATTATCTCAATATATAACAAAATCCAGCTGCAATTTTTTCCGAAAAACTATAAGGTCATAAATGATATGATTCCTTTGGCTGGTGGTGCCACTATATATGCACCGGCCGGGGTAATTGTAGGTCTGATGGTCCAAGCGTTGTCGAGCATGTCTTATATTTTCATAAAATAGACTAATCACTCGTGTTAGATCTACTTATCCAGATAAATGTTTAAACTGGGAAGTATGATAATTAGTAAACTTTACTAAAAAATTTATGATCTCGTTGCTGATCCAAATTATGATAGGGAAACCAATATCGTGTCATGTGTATGTACTACTCGCTCTGTTATTATCTTTATCAGTGCTATGATTTTAAGATCAAGTTTTTACCTAATTGGTATACATGTCTAACAAGTTGGATTACAAAATTTTATAGATCATGTCAACTGAAAAACCCGTGTAATGGGATTATGCTACGTCTGGTTGAGAGGTAGGATATGATTGATTAAATAAATCATATCCGTAGAATTGAGCGTTTGTCGTTTTACAAAAAACTATAGTCGGTGGTAACAGTACTTCAATATTTTAAATCGTATAGCAACTCAAGCGGCACAATTCGATCGCTACACCTAGTAAGAACAGTTATTGCACTCTAACAATATTCGATAACTCGTTTTGTTGTTCATTTATATGTATTATTTATCTCACATTAATAAATTATTTTTTATATTTATTAATTTAGAAAGTTATATTATAATTTTATTCTAACTTAATTAAACAAATGAAAAACAAATCTCCTATTATTAAATACACTTTAAGGTCATCCTCGGACTCTAGCAACGCAAAGAGTTGTTAAGTACAACATAGAATAGATTGTGAAAAGGGCAATCTAATTAAATTTATATATGAGCCGCCTGATGAATATGTCTAATGCACCCAGATGTTAGGCACATCATAGGTAATTTACATTCATATCTTCTCAATATCTTCTCCATATTCTACGTATCGGATACTTATTTTCTTACATAAGTATAAATTAAACCATGCCAAATTACATTATGTGTTTGCAGTTAATAAAAAATATTGCCAATCACAAGATAATGATTATTTTCTATATTTAATTTATTTTTTATGAGTAAAAATTGAAATATAATAGAAAGTTTCTATTGTATTTATATGTACACACTGGAAAATCTGCAGTCTGGGTCAGGGTTGAGTGCCCCGCCAATTGTGAAGGGTACAGTGTAAAGGTCCGGCCTGTGCATAGTATGCTACTATTAGGCCTCATAATCATAATTCTGCCACTTTCCAGCCCAGCAACCATAAACCCATTAATACACTACAAAACAAACTCCAATATTTGACATCATAAAATGTTATTTTCATTTTCGTTCTTTTATTGTTTTTTCTAGTCATTCGAATAATCTGAGACATGTTTTCATAAGGTCTTTTTTTGTTCGTTAGACATACCTTATTGGAAAACATAAAGAAACACAATAATACTGGCCATGTACATTTCTTTCTAGAAATCACTGGAACTGTACCTGCGTTTTGGAATGTGGATCTATTCACTTGGCTGTATCTGTTATCGAATATTTTGGTCATTTCGCAACCCCAGTATAAAATACATCTTGAGGCAATGATTACCATATATGAATTGACGTATTTGGATGGGAGATAATGACGTAATAACTATTGATAATAGATAATGAAGCCTGGTTTTTTCAAGATTAGTGTTATTTTTATTTGATGAAATTTTTACCTTTGAATACATTATAAGGAATATAATTATTCAGTAGTTAGTATCTCTAAATATAGGAGGAATTTGGCCATGACATCCTGTCGTGTTGTTTTATTGGGCCTATCATCAATGTATTTAATGATCTGGACTATGTTAAATAATTGGGCCCAATGTGTCTCCTGTTACCCGTTCTTTTTTTTGTGCTTTTAGAAAAGAGAGATGTATTGGGATTTGGTATTGCGCTTTTTTTCCAGCCGTTCAAACGACGCAGAAAGCGGTCAAAGCGAAATTATATTCCTAGTAATATTCGTCTTATCAATTCAAATAAAACCTTTCAATTAGGGTTTTTGCTCAGGGGTTTGTTCTCCACCTATCTCCGCTGCGAATCTCCGATACTGAACGATTCATAGTGAAAGTGACGGAATTCGATATCTGCTGTCCTGATATCGGTTTGGTAGTTGATTTATTGGGAGAGTATGGAAGCTAGAGTGGGGGTGGACGGTGGCTCCGCCACAAGGGAATTTCTTCAGTGTCATCACTCAAGGACACCGACTCCGCAGCCTCCTCCGAAGCCACAGCAGCAGCCCATACCACAGATTGGCACGGTGCAGCAGCTCCTCGCCGGTGGAATCGCTGGGGCTTTCAGCAAGACCTGTACTGCCCCTCTAGCGCGTCTCACGATTCTGTTTCAGGTTTGTTTGCTATCTTATTCTGTCAAGTTTTTGGTTTTTATTGTTTGAACCCCGAATTTTCTGTTGTAAATATAAGGAAGAATTATCTGTTTCTCAACGAAAAAGAAACGAATTGGATGGTCACACTGACTATTTGAACTGAATTTAGCGTGGACAAATTGGAGTTGCATTCTTTTATTGAAGAACTCGAAGCAGTTTTTGTAGTTTGGGTTTGATGCTAAGTTTATTCCCATACAGTGTCAGATGTATGAATTACGCTTTCTAAACTCTTTATATGTGTTTGGGATGGATTCGCTTGAATTCTGACTTGTCTGTGAAACTTATTTGCGCCGACCTCAAGTACTATAAAGGCTAGAAATAGTGAATGCACTAGCAATTCTCAGTTTGTTGTCTTTAGCTTCCTCTTATCCTTTTCATGTAAAAAATTATTTTTTATTCTTATTTTAAGGTGCAAGGTATGCACTCAGATGTTGCAGTTATGAGTAAACCTTGCATATGGCGAGAAGCATTACGGATTGTTAATGAAGAAGGATTTAGGGCCTTTTGGAAGGGGAATTTGGTTACAATTGCTCACCGGCTTCCTTACACTGCAGTCAATTTTTATGCCTATGAGCAATACAAGAGTGTGAGTACTTCTGATATTTTCACTGCAGTTTTAGTGCGGTAAAGGCTATAATGGTTGATTGCACACTATTCGTTGGTTTTTTTCACTCAAGTTAGACATTTTGCAGATCTTGAAATCCATTCCTGGCTTTGACAGACGTCGGGAAAATGCAGGTTCAGATATTTTTGTGCATTTTGTTGGTGGTGGTTTGGCAGGAATAACAGCTGCTTCTGCCACTTATCCGTTGGATCTTGTAAGAACACGGCTCGCGGCACAGGTACAAGATATTTTGCAGTTACTCGTTGTTTGGGATTCACTTGGTGTTGTTTCATCTTTTTAACGTGACTACCGTTGGCTCAACAGTAAATTCCATGTCCCATTATTTCCATTCTTTGTCAATCTATTTGTTGTGATTGCTTTCATGGCGTCTTTACTTTATAATCTGGGAATCTGCAGAGGAATGCTATATACTATCACGGAATAAGACATGCACTTCATACCATCTGCAGAGATGAAGGCTTTTTTGGTCTGTACAAGGGAATGGGAGCAACTTTATTGGTAAGTTTCTCATATTTCTGTTTCTTAACTTAGGTACTATACTATTGTTTATTCGACATGCTTTTGGGATTGCCCTGTTCATTTCTTTATTTTTACTGCAGGGTGTTGGACCCAGTATAGCTATAAGCTTTTCAGTCTATGAGAGTTTGAGATCTTATTGGCATTCTTTGAGGTAAAAAGTTAAGTAATTATTTTTTGGAAGCGTAGACTGGTGTGTGTTTTGTTGTCATGCTTTATACATTTTTTACTAGTGAAATTTGATTTTCTACCAGGCCCGACGACTCCTCAGTTCTGGTCAGCCTTGCTTGTGGCAGTCTTTCTGGCATTGCATCATCAACAGGTGGGATATCTGCAATATAGTTATTTACACGATCTACATTTGCAACATTGAAATTATCTTTATTGTCTTTCATATATTGCCATTTGTTACTCTTATATGGACTGACCATTTGGTGTTTCTTGCTCATTTCAGCAACATTCCCGTTGGACCTTGTAAGGAGAAGAAAGCAACTGGAAGGGGTTGCTGGACGTGCCCGAGTGTATAATACTGGATTGTTTGGAATATTTCGACACATAGTCCGTACCGAAGGGCTGCGGGGTTTATATAGAGGAATCATGCCAGAGTACTACAAGGTTGTTCCGAGTGTTGGAATTGTTTTCATGACATATGAAACACTGAAAAAACTTCTCTCACATGCGCCTTTCAGTTAGTGCGCTTCGATCGTCACAACTTGTCTCTCTTCAAGCGAGCAACGATCAGTTTTGGCTAAAATATAGGACAACCAGTATTAGTTAGATAATTTTTCGTCAGACACGTGTGAGTATTCCATGGCGGCATTGCTTGCCACTACCAGTTTCCAATGTACAGCATAGTGTCTTGCGTCATTGTATCTCTATTCAACTATTCGTTTCAGTAGCCATAGGGATGAGAAACATCATCATATTGATGATTATACCACATTGTATAATTTCTGTCTTTTATCGTCTTCCCTCTTCAGTCTGAGTTTACACTAAATTTATTCTTTAAGCTGTTTGGTAATTGGTTAAGAAACCATTGTTCTGTTTCTTACACCAAAGTATTTCAGTAGTTTAAGTTTTAACATTATATATTTGCATCTGTTGGTCCGTAATGCTACATTTTTCTTCTATGAGATGATTATTGTGCTATTATAGTTTTAATAGTTAGTCGCACCAATATCAGACAGAGAAACTAATTTATGTTCCTTAGTCACAATGAATTACGGCTGTTTCTGCTGTGGGAATGTATGAAGACATATCCAGCCAGCTGGAAATTTTACCTTAAAACCCAAGACTTATTTGGATTCTTGCGTTCTTGATAACAAACCTCTTTTACTGATCATGTGGTTATCCACTGTGAAACCTTGCGAAACTTCGAGAGAAGCAGCCAGTAGGCTCACAATATGACAAAATTTGCATCTATACTTCTGCTGATAAAGACAAATAACCGGTGGTGCTCTACTGTTCGAGCAATTTATGATATTTATTGCATAATATTTCTGTAAACTCAGATACTGTTTTCAAACGTTACGGTTTAAAAGTACTTTTGCATATGAATTCTATATATACTATGAGGGATACAATAGTTGTTAAAACCTTTTTTCTGGTTTCTAAACTTTTTCTCTTCAACAAATTAAATGTGAACGGTAATTTAGGAAATCAAATGTGTCATACACAATTAGATTCATTTATTGAGGAAAAAAGTAGTTCTGAAACATGCCAAATTTATCAATAACAAATAATATTCTGACAAAGAATTTTCTAAATCAAATAAAAAATTTATTTCATTAAATTAAAATCACTGTTATTTCAACAAAATTCATATATTATTTTGATACAATGTGTTCACTCGCAATGTGCAAATCGACGCAATGAGTCTCCAACTGTTTCGAATAGACAAGCTTAGGTTTATAGATTTCATGAAACGCATGGCTTAGTATATTCAAAGATTAATAGCAACATATCAATATTAAATAGATTTATGACTATTTTTTTTTAAGTTGCATAAGTTATAACAAAAATACAAATGGTTATATATATATATATATACATATATATATATATATATATATATACAAATACGATATCCTACATACCTACTTTTCTCACCCTCTTCCCGACACGTGGCAGTCGGGGATGGAGGTGGGGAAGTTGGTTGTGTAGGATATCTTATCCCTATATATATATATATATATATATATATATATATGCACTGCTGAGTTTTTCTCGAAATCTTTGGTTTTTATTAGATAAGGAATCAACTTCGATTGTCTGCTCACCTTTTCCTTCAATATATCACTGATTGCTATGCCAGAAGCGTTTTATTCTATAGATTTATCTTATTATCTCAAGATAGTTCATGTGTGTTAATTGAAACAAGTAGAGAAAGTGTATCAGATTCCGCTCGTCTAGGATAAGAACACTTGCTCCATCAACAAGGCTTTTCAACCAATTACCAATACCAAAAATCGAATCCTGACAGAATATTAATTATGTGGGATTATTCCAGTAAGCATCAAAGATTATCAAGTGACTGCGATGGCTTAAACGTGATTCGAGGTGAAAACATACCCCTCTCGCTATTGATAGAACTTATTTCGGGACGAAGTATGCCAAAGAGCTCCAAACAATTCTCTAAATTGTTCAGCCAACATCATTATAATATCATAATCTGATAAAAGCAAATGCTCTTTGCTTGTTAGTGGTTATAAAGGAACAGAATAAGAAATGATTATAGGAGACAGCACCTTATCGTATATCTTTTTATATAACATGTTTGTTTACCACGGTACCAACCTGGAATTACAGAATCTAACATGGAAGGTTTAATAAAAATCATATACACCCGCCTCAAATCAACGAACCCAACATGACACTATATATACCTCTCCTCCATGCATATATTTTCCACACAAGACAAAAGCAATATTGAGTGCATGAGGATCAGGTAATCTGCATCCTGAGGTTTGGATTTCATTAACTCGTCGATAGTATGATCTAGTCCTCAGGCTGCGGATTACCCTGTCCTCAAAACCACTAATTTCGGAAGGCATTTTCCTCCATTTCCGGCAGGTTTTTGAACAACTGATCCCACGGTTTCTTCCTTGCTTGCAGGCAGGCCTGTTGCATCTTTACACGGAAGGAATTCCAATCAGCACATAGAAAAATTTGAAGCTCCCATATGACTGATGCAAGATCCAAAGTGTTTTCAAGCCACACTGTGCCATAAGATCAAAATGGAGCGCTGACGGTAATCATAAAAACTAGCATCGATTGTGGTACGATATCCTCAACTGTGAATGAATCTATAAGACTTCATGATGCATTTACGTGGCAAACTACATCAATCATCGTAGATATAGTTGCCGGCAAATTCAATCATAATATCGAGTCTTTTTTTTTGTAGACCTGGCGCATGACAACTTGTTATCGAGGAATCTGACTGCTAACAGAGACCCTGAAAGCTAAATGCTATCTCTGCATGAGCCAGCGGGACATTCATACGAGGCATCTCTTGAATTTGTAAAATCCAAATTAACTAGCTAGCTAGAGTACTTGCACTTGAAGGATAGACGTGTTAGCTAGGTTTTGCCAAAGCTCCGGACTGTAATATTAATTGCTTGCTTCGTCAATTATGACCAGAAGAATATGAAGAATAAACTAACATGCAATACGAGGTTTCGCTAAAGCCCTGAAAATCATCAGAGTTGGCATGAATCCTGAAAGACTTGCGGAGGGTTCGATCGATAGGGCTAGGGTTTTTTTTTTCATTATTTTTTCAAAATGTATGATGCTCACTGCATTATCACCAATGCCTGACCCTTCAGTACTATCATTTCAGTCCATACTAGATGACCAAATCAAATAGGCTTACCTGCTTGTTGACACGCTATCATGTTTCACAAGTCACAACCTAGAGAAACTCTTTATTTAGGAGACAAGATTCATCCGACTCAGGCCCGGTGCCAAAATTTTGGAAAAGAAGTATTTATCAGCATCAGAAGGTTATCTTGATCAGGGTTTTAGTTTGTTTGTTTTGAGTTGTTGGATTCAGTATTTCGAATATGGTTGTAATAAATGTTTTTTTTATAGTTACGTCAATGTATGAGTTTAGTTTATTGCGTTACCTCTGATTTTACTTTGATTATATACCTAAGATCATTTTAGTAGGTCGCTACAATTATTTTCCTTCTTGGCATAAACCGTTGAGTTTATTCTGTGATCAGGAGGTAGGTATTTAATTTGTTGATGATCTTTACTCATAGATTATCTGGAAGGCATATTTTTATAGAAGTGTAAAATATGGATAAAAATTAGTAAACAATTACTCATCTAACTTATTTTCTTTATGATAGAGCATGTGCATTTCTTTCCGTTGTTACATTGGTTACAGTTTATATATAGCTCATTATGCAGTTTAATATGATAAAAAAAGTTTATTTAAGATGGCTTGATCTAGTGATGATGAAGCAAATTTTTAATTAATACATTGGAAATGTAATAAACCAAAAAGAGAGAATTTTATTATAGACGATATTAGTTTCTTCCTAATATCTATATCGACTACATGCATGTTGATGTAACCAAATTTTCTTCGGCCAATAAGCTACTGCCACGTCAGATTGTATGTCGGGAGGTCGGGAGATGGAGAGATAGGGATGCCTAACTTCGAGGGAAGAGCTATAACAGAGTGATGTTCCTTAGACAATCTGCAGGCACAAACAATGATTAGAGGACATCGGAAGTGTTCCCGACGAAGTCACTCTGATGCTTAAGTCAGGTCGGGTGGAAATATAGATAATGCCGGGAAAGTATAAGATGGTGAATGTGTCTTAGAATGAGAAAAACCTGTGTATTTATAGGAGAACCAAGTGATTGTGTTAGTACTACCTGATTAATCATGAGCCGGAGTGGGCTTGGCAGACCTCGCGTGTACATCAACCTACCACCTTCTTGCCTCGAGGTTGCGTCGTTAGACTGTACTATGAAAACTCGTCACACCTCGAGATCCCGAGGTACCCTGGAAGTACTGCTCGCGTGCGTTGTAGGTGAGCAACGGAGCACCTACTAGATATGTGTTGGCTGGGGAATGTTTGGACCTTTATCCCGATGTGACGTTTCTGATCGATGAAATGCTCCCGAGGATCGAGGTGACTGAAAGATGCCAAAATGGGAGGTCACCAGTGGCGTTTTAAGAGGAACTCTTTCCTCGGGCCCCAAGGTGCAAATAACTAGTGGTATCATGTGTTATGGAAAAAAGAATGGACCGATACGCACTTGAATATATAGTAAACACATAACGATAATTGATAGTATTAAATTAACTACCGTTAGAATTATGTTATTATTTCTTTACTTATTTTAAAATAAATAAGAGCCCAACATATATAAGACTTCAGCGACTATATTAGAGATATAATACTATATCTAAAAATTTTTCAAATAAATAGAGTTTTGGAAATTTCAGTCATTACTTATTTTATTCCTATTATATATGTGAATAATTTAATTTTTTTTCTCCTTTTATCTTATCTCTAATATGTGTGTGTTATTTTTTTATTATAAATTTTTTTTTGACAAAATATAACAAAACTCACAGCTAGTATTAAGTTATTGAACACCTATTCCAACAATTTTTTATAGGCTCGAAATTAACAAAATATTATCATTTGAATAGGGATCGATGCTTGATGTGATCCATGTGACCCTTAATCCCCAAAGCAAAGAGAACAGTGAACATTCGTACTTTTTCCCTAAAAGAAAAGAATTTCTTTATTATGCGATCCCAGCAAATCGGATTTTTTTTTAACTGTTCTTGATCTTAACTCTTATTAACAATCATATCTCAACTTTTTAGTTAGAAGGTTGATTCTCTCAAACTTCTTTAACAGCTTTGAACTTAAAGCAATGGACTTTAAATCGACAATCAAGTATCCCATTTTCACCTAAGAACATATACTGAATTAAAAGGCCATGTTCGAGTTACTTGCTAAGCAAATTCTATGTAACAGAGATTGTATGAACTGAATCTTTTGAGGTCTTCGAAATTCTAGCTGAATTTCAGGCTCCACTTGTGTTTCCTTCTGTTCCCAATTATTGGCCATGCAACTTTCCCTCCTAGCTTTGAGAACTTTTAATCATATATCAGCGTAATTCAGCGCAAAAATGAACCGATTATTATTGATTTTTACATGATGGTAATCCTTTAATATCAGCAACGTGGCATCAATACATAATGAAGGTATGGATGCGTCAAAAATTGGTGCAATTGGAAGCAAAATGGTGACGCAAAATTCTCATTCAGACTAAGAGAGGAGCTCTACATTTCAGAAGAAAATCATCCCAGGATTCATCTATCTCTCGTATATATATATATATATAATAATTTTTAGGGGTTTTCCTCGTAAATTTTCGGTGTCCATTTTTATTCTTCAATTTAATATTTCTATCTCGAGTTGCTTCCCCTTTATTTCGATTTTAACGAGACCCCGCGCGCCGTTTCGTATCAAGTAATTGAGTGGAACCCTCAAGACCAAAAAGCTAGTCTTACCTGTAACTCCCCTCATTGATCGCATCTGTTTATGTCAAGATTATTTGTTTTGCCAAAAACCAAAAGATGTTTATACCATGAACCGAAAACTCTCACTCTCAAGCCATCGGTGGAAAGAAGACAAATGATTCGAATATCTAGAGTAGTGACCCCTTCTCTCGCCACGTTCTAACAAGTATAGTGACATTTTTATGTTGGGATTTTAGTTTTGATGTAATCTTATGCATGCATATACAAAAACACGTGTATTATGTGAGCCTGTATCATTCTAGAAAATATCAAAGTTATAAAGTTTTCAATACTTATTTGTCTCTCCGTGATTTCTGTTCTCTATATTGTCAATATTTACCTTAATCCAGTAATCTTTGTGACTTTTGTTCTCTATATTGTCAATGTTTGTCTTAATCCAGTAACCTGATGATGGGGTGGTATCCATACCAACACAAACATATTTATGACGGAATATTGAAATATACAAGATAAATTAGATCCAAATTTGACAATTTGAATGCCTGAAATAACTATTAGTGACAAAATATAGAAATATTATAATTTTCTTGAAAGTAAGGAAACGTGTGTATGTTATACGTTACTCAAAGATCAAAAAAGCATTTTTCCTCCTTAAAATAAAAAAAGAATCTCTCCATTTATATCACAAGCTTTGGGGAAAGAGAAGTATAAATATAGCTAAATAAACAACAAACTTTTGCATAAACAAATCAAAGTAAGAATTTGACTAAAACAAAAATCGAAGCAAGAATCTTGACTGTTGTGCCCCACCAGGAGGACATGTACATACGTACAAAATACGTGAAGGCATGGATATGACATGTATGTTTATATATATATATATATACTATCAGAAAAAATAAAATAAAATCTCATTATCACTATCTAAGGTGTAATAAGTATATTTCACAAATTAAAAATCATTTAACATAAAAAAAGCTCGATGATCTATATTTTCCATCAATATATGACCTGGTCCATTATAGTCATACGGATGGCCCAAAAATCAACAAGGTTTCGGTTGTCAGTTGTCCAATTTATATTAACTATAAACATAGTGGAACATCAAAATCGTCTGGGTGGTGTAGTCGGTTATCACGCTAGTCTCACACACTAGAGGTCCCCGGTTCGAACCCGGGCTCAGACAAGTTTTTTCACGCTAGAAATTCGAATTATGAAACCCCATTCTATATATATATTCTTTTTGAAGATCAACTTTTGGAGAAGTGGAAACGAGAAATGATCGTACTTTTTTTTTTTTTTACTGAACTAATCACTGTTGGTGTGATGAGGCAATTAGTAGTTTGATTGAACAATTTTTTAATGACTTTTTAGGTGGATTAAAGTGACATTCGACCACTAAAATGACTTTTCCTAGTTTCTTCTTGACTTGAGTTAACTCATTGATTTAGTTGGGTGACAGATGAATTTGATTTCTTCTCGACTGCTCATTCTAAACTGGGTAACATGTGTTTTTAGGCCGTTTGGGAGAAGTGTTAACTGATTATGTAAATGATTTTTGTAGTCCTCATGTATGAAAATGCTAAAAATAGAGACTTTCTCTTATTTATTTTATCATCTAGCTTGCGGTCTCTAACAGGAAAACTAGTAGCATTATTAAAAATCAACTTTCGTTAATTCCCACAACTAAGATGGGGTTCTAAGGGCGGCTTAGATTGAGGAAAATGAATTTTAAATATCTTTTTTGAAAAAAATAATAATAATAAGACAACTAAAATGGGTTTTAAGTTCTTGATTTTAAATGATGAAATGAAATCACATCCTGTTTATCCTCCTCGTTTGATTTCAGATGTACTTGCGAATAAGTTGATCTTATAATATCATTATCCTTTGAAAAGAAAATGAAAAACACATTAATTGTATGAGGTAACAAGTAATAATGGAGATTACCAAAAAACCCAATTTATATTAATCCGTTGATTAATAAATTATATTGCCTCAACTTTAGAAGAACAAATAAATCGACCCTTTTTATCAGTTGATTTCAATTCCAGGCACAAGGCTCCCGATGAATATAGAGCACCAAAGAAAGGAATTAAGTAGGAATCAAGAAAAATAGAGAAGGATGAAAAACGAACAAATATTAAAGAAAATGATTAAAAGCAGATCAGAAAGTGTAGAAAGTCACATGTAAACTGGTTTTAGGAATTTTATAGATAATTTTTAATTCTCTAAAAATTGACACCAACAAGGAAATGTCCATACAAGTATATATATTATATTCAAGTATTATATATATACTTGTATATATATAATATATAAGTATATATATATGTTTTTTGAACCCATCTCTCCACTGACAATGGTTGAATGCAATTTTTTTTACCAATGGGTATTCCGTTATTTTATAACATTTTGAACCATTATTTAAGCAGTGCCACCAGGTTTGGGCTCAAGCTTGGGGAGCCACCTGGTGCTCAAGCTTGGGGAGCACTTGTGGCTTCATTTAGCTGATCGGCTTGTTTTGCTGTTGTCTCGCAGCAAGCCTCTCCTGCGAGGTGGCACCACCACCAGCTCTTGTGGATGCAACTTCAGTGTATAGGCTTAACAACGATGGACTGACTAAGATTATACAGCTACTTCAGGACATGTAAGCACGAGGCCTGAAAATTATGAGGTAAAATCTACATGCAACAAGAATAGATTTTTTGTTTTATGGATATTTTGTAACAATGGGAGTTGCCTTGAATCAGGGAAGATCACGTGGGATACCAGGTATAGACAATGATATTTTCCTTTGTACTAATGTCTAGACTCATTATTTCGGTAATTGGCAACTTTAATGTCTAGCCTCACAATCCAGCACCTTTGGAAACACCATTTTGCCCTTGGTCCCAGAGGACGACCGGTTAAAGACATGGCCGAATAGCGACAACTTCTCGTCAGTCCCTCCAAAGTTGAGACAATAGACAAGAGGCATAGAATTCAGTGATGACATAATGTTTGTGATATATAGAATGAAACCAAGTGTGAGTATTGGTTCATGGTAGACAATGCAGTAGCACGTACTATGTAACTGGCAAGTTCTGTGGGAAGAAAAATAAACCCATTCCACTCACAACCTAAGTGTTCTTCAGTTACAACTCTTTAAAACATAAAATGCAGATGTATCTCAGAAATCACATACCGCATGTGTTCATTGGCAGTGCAGGCTATCGTGGAAGATCATAACGAATCAGAGAAAAACTTTACGAAACGTGAATAGAACATATGGGACTATTTTTTCATCAAATTAAATAATCAAGACTATTATTTTGAGTTATGCAGCTCATTTGCGAGACCGAAATACAATGTAATTTGTCATTCAACTGGTACAGCTAGTTTGGATTCCTTTTCCAAATACTGATGGCCATGAAGCCGGAATATTGCATTTTATAAAAAAAATTATAACAAGAATTCAGCTCAGCACTTCAAGAATTCAAGAATAGCTTTTCATACCTTTCAATAAAATTGTAATGATGGCAAAGAAGTAAAATTTGATATTTATGTGCCAAAGCTACGGTCTCCAGCATCCCCTAGTCCAGGAATTATGAATCTAAAAATGATCCAGCAAATAATTCAGGATGTGTCAGCGGTATGTAGTTCGTCAAAAGATATTAGTTAATTACGTAAAATAGCCTACCCTTTATCATTAACAGTAGGATCGAGAATTCCGGAGTAAACATGAAGCCTAAAAAATATGAGGAAAAATCACTTGTAAGTTATAACTGAAACGTAGAAATAAATACATCTCTGATATACAAAAGTATAGGCCCCTAAAAAATTGGCTAAATAAATTATTACCCAGGGAATTTTTCACTAAGTTTTTGAAGAGCTGGAGGAGCAGCAACAGTAGATATCTACATAAACAACTTGGTCAGATCAGAAGATACAAGTCCAATGGAACACGAAAGAAAAATCGAAATTTGTAAGATCTCTATAAAGGAGCTTCCCCCAATAACAATAACAACCACGAATTAAACACGTTCTTCCTAGAAATACAACCACAATCAAGATGGCCTAGCCCAGCACCCACTAAAATAAGATAGAAACTTACCACTTTTATTTGCTTGTTGTCCACCCCGCACCTCTTAATTAGTTCAATAGCTGCAATTATTGTACCACCTAAAAAGTTACATGCACACATACAAGATGTAAGCATTAACATCTATCTTAATTGAGGAGCCAAGAGCACTCAGGGACTGTGATTGCTTACAACTATAGTATAGCATGTAAATATGGTAGTCGAGTATCTTTTACTTAATAACGTAGTTGCTATGACGGTAAACGCCTTGTCATCAGCTTTATTTGTAGGATTTAATTAATCAAAAGTTGAAATCAGTGTCTATCAGTTCGTTAATTTGTGATAAAAAAAAAGGAAATGAGTAATTACACTTGTGCTCAAGAAGGTAACCTTGACAATATAATTAGATTGAATGATGACGACAGAGAAGGTAAGCTAAATATAAGCCTGAAACAAGAAATATAGTGCAATAGAGAAAACCTGAAGCTTAATGTCCAAAACAGTATTCGAATTTCTAACTGGCAGTCAAACAAAAAATATCTGATTCAAACTTATATGATGGGCTTCAGGAGAATTAAAAGAAAACAAAAGCCGATGATAAGGGACTATCTACTTGATTCAGAGAATCTCTATTAACTCTAAACAGTAAAAAACTAAACAATAAAAAAAGTTTTCTTTAGAGTGAATCATACCAGGCATTCAACAAAACAAATGCAAATTAGCACATGTACCTGTTGCAAGCATGGGATCTACGACAAACACTCGAGAACCTTCAGGCAGTTTCTGAGGTAACCTAATGTGCGGGGAAAAATCTTATCATTTCTCAATTTAGATTATACCAAGCTGACTGGTGCAGCGATAACATGTAAACAAATAATGAAAGATGACACAAGATTCTAGTTGATGTCTTCACACATCTCATCTAGTAAGACATGGGATAGCCTTCAGGACAACAAACACGCAACATGTGAGAATAAGCTGAACTTTGTACCACAATGATCATTTCTTACTTGTTCAGATATACTGTTGGCTGAAGTGTTTCTTCATCTCTGCTAACCCCTAACATGATCGGTTTCAAAGAACTAGTGAAAATGAATAGAAAAACAAGACCTAATAGTTGGAGTTTCGGACAACCAAAATAATAAAAAATAAAAAATAAATTTTAACGAAACACCTTGAATCGCTGGGTAGATAACTAAAGTGCATACACTAAGAACACCAAAATCTTGAAAAAAATAAACATTTAATTGATAGTAAAAGTAAAGGAATTGAATGCCAGGGTTCAGTATGGCAATAACAAAGTGGAAAACTTACACCGTTTAAGACAAGGAAAACAATAGAAAGAAAACTTGAACGATGATTAATATGATACGACCTTTATGAATTATTCTGAAATATGAAATGACTAGAATACTATTTTATATCTTAATAAATTAAATATAAAAAATAACAATACTACTCATTATATTATACCATTATTTCAATGTAATTATAACAATAAAAAAATATAATATCTTATAATTATATTAATCAGTATACTATTATATTATTATTGATAATAATTATGTGTATATATCAACATAATATAATACCTATTGTTTATATTAATACTAATAATAATAACAATTATTAAATTTAATTTTAATAATTAAATACATATATATATATATATATATATATATATTATCTATAGCTATTTTTATTTGTATTTATAATTTAAATGATAATTATTTTTTAAAAATATAATTATTTAGTAGTATTATAATAAATACAACAAAAATAACAGTAATAATAATAATTAATTTAGTACATATTATTGATAGTAAATAATAATTAGTCCTCAATTGTTAAGAAAACTATTAATATGTAAACAGTAATAATCACAATTATAATTATTATATTATTACAATTACAAATGATGATATTTAAAAAAATATAATTATTATTATAATTATAATATAATGGCAGCTATAACAGTAAATATGGTAACTATATTATTTAAATAACAATTGTAATAATTATGCATAATGATTAATATTTTTATAATTATAACCATTTAAATAATTACAAATAATAGAGTATCAACAATAATAAGATTTACTTCCTTTAATTTTTAACAACAGATGCAAGCATTCCCGTACCTAGATGATATATTTTTGTTGCTGGTAGAATTGATGATGCGTACTCTGCTAATGCAAGGCCAGCTCTCAAGATAGGAACTATCTGTAGGCAAGGTATAATCCATAAACTCTTAGCAACAAAAATAGCAAAGTCAAGTCCAATTCACGATGCAGAAGAACATTGAATGTCTTGAGAACTAAAGAAAAAATAGTGTTTTCGTAACAAAATAAGCAGCGGAGAAACAACATTTTCTAACACCCACATAATCATGACCCTCTTCATAAAATGTTAGTTCCATGAGCTCTCTTATGTTGAGGTAGGCATTAGTTGACAAAGGTAAACATCAGTATATCTTAGTCAAACGAAGTTTCTTGCATTCTTTTCAGATGGCTATGTTGAGGTATTATACTGGTGTGATGGCAAATATGACAAAATAGCGGAGTAAAAATAATCAACAAAAATACAACAATTTTACGTGATTCACCCCAAAATGAGGCTACGGCCACAGACATACTGCAAATCTTTTATTTGGGAGAAATTTACACCAATTGTAAACAATAACACTCAACCTCTCGCTATCCAAAACGTGTATAACCGAAAAAATAATTTCTCAAACTCAATCAAAAAATACCTCACAAAACACTCAAGATACACACAACCACACACACACACATATACATATATATATATTGTATTCTGTTGTGGGATGATTAAACTAGAGGAGGAGATAGAGCCCCCTATGAATACAAAACACTAAACAAACGCGTGAAATTCAATGTTAGTTTGCCAACCTTCAACGGCTAACATTCATCTACCGACTTTAATGCACATATCATCCAATTGAATGAAACAACATGATATGTATTTTCAGAACTTTGTGGTTTTCACCTACATGTTAAACCTCAAAACCACAATCATGAGAAGAAGATGAAGCATATACATGCTCACATGTGTGTGTTTGAGAAAGAGAGAGATACCACTATTGGTTGCCGTGGATCAATAAATTCAACAGGTGCAGGACCCAAGGGTGACTGAATCTCTCCACTGATGGTTGGCTGGTTACAAATGCAAATTATTTTTCAAATATGAACATGAATTCTCCATTAGGAATAGGTTCTCATTTCAAATAAAATTGAACGAAATGGTGACAGTATAAGCTGGGAAAACTAATAAAATTGGCAAATCTCACCAGCCAGTCTCTTGATGCCTCATATATAAGCAATCTCCCAAGCTCGGCCATGGCATTCTCTGTCATATAATACAATAACGACAATAACAGTACATTAAAATAAAAAACCTTCGCGAAGAAAGGAAGATGGTACAAAAGCACTCCACTGTAGCCAATTTTCAAATTCAAATTCAAAGTACATACCCCTCCACCTAGTACAACTAGTTCACAACTTAGCCCTAATTTACTATCACTACCTAAATACCATACATATGTTTGGAAAAGTAAACGTCAATCCGAACATATACATCTGTAAAAAAGTAAATATAGCTGGAGGGTTTATTAAAATCTATTAAAAATCATGCAAAAATCCGAGCTCCACATTTCAATGGACTAGCAAGAGTATTGCCATTTTTTGCTCCTAAATAACCTGAATTCCAACAGTCATACAACTTGCCGCTTATGCGAGTAAAGCATGTGCCTTGTGTTCAAAACCAGTTCTCA
The DNA here is from genome assembly GCA_001598015.1 of Dorcoceras hygrometricum. Lineage (NCBI taxonomy): Eukaryota > Viridiplantae > Streptophyta > Magnoliopsida > Lamiales > Gesneriaceae > Dorcoceras > Dorcoceras hygrometricum. The sequence continues at coordinate 51,268 of KV002476.1, forward strand.
GACCGAGCGGCTACTTATGAACCAACACCTATGACCAATTAAACTTCAAAAGGGGATTGACACAGCCAGTTGTAAATAGGATCTACTCAGCAAAATTCAACACTAACTTTACACATCATAGCAAGACAAAAAATTCTAGCTTGCCAAAAGGGAAATTGGAAACTCTAACGAACTTTGGACTTACTGAAGACAGTGCAAGGAGTCTGCTCATTCCGAAGAACTGAAACCCAATGCTTTATCAAAGGATGGGGCGGAACAAACACCTGACAAACAACCACAATAAAAATAAAAATTTAGATGTCTCAAAAATCGATCATCCAGATTCGAATTTCCTCTTCATCCAACAGCGTATGAAAGCTAACAAACCAAGCCAGACATGAAAAAACTGACCAGCATTCTGTCTCCAGAGGTAGGTGATCTCTCCGCTGTCGTTTCGCAGTTAACAGACATGGTTCGTCGTCTACGGCAGTACGGATTCAAAATCTAGCAAGAAAATGAATACAATAAAGGCAAATGAAAATGGGATTTGATTAAAAGATTTTATCTTGACGAAAATGACAGTGGCGCGCGTGATTTGTGCCGTACCTTGGGATTTATACTTAAATTAGAGACGGGAGAGGGGTTATTAGGTGCGGTAAGTTGTAGGGAAAGGGAAAATGCAGAGGAAAGAGGAAGAGATTCTGAGGGGTAGTAGAGAAATGGGGAGTTATATATTTGGGAAGCCATTATAGCGTGTGAAGGTCATCAAAAAGCTCAAAGGAAAGACAAGAAAGGTGACCGAGTCCGGATTTCAATGGAGCTGGTTGTGCACCAAACTATGATGTGGCTTCCCACATGCTAATATTTTCTCGTTTTCTTTTATTTCTTTCTTGTTTTTAAGCTCCTTTTTCTCAAAGCAGTGTCGAGGAATTTAATGGTACAAAAAGAAATAATTTAAAGATTTATCTTTCTCTTAGGAATTAATCGTCCTTGGAGAACTAATTGGAGTTGAACTAATGAGGCAAGCATATGAAGAAACGGTGTGTTACCAATTTTCTTAATGTATTTGAGGTCTCCTAACTAACTAACTAATCATTGGAAAGATGACAAAGTGTTTATATAACTAAGTTAAAAATCTGAAAAGTTATTTGTATAATAGATACTTGTAGAGATTTTTTTTATATGTGCTAATAAACAAGTATATATTTTGGATGGAGGTGGTATAGATTAGATATCAAAATTGCATCTTGATAAAAACAGTTCGAACATCCAACATTTTGGAATGACAAGAATACAACATAATAGAACAAAATCCTTGAGAGTAGGTAAATAGCACTTGATAATCAGACAAACATACTAAATCATAGAAATCCATAGTGATATATCCCACAACACAGACCAAAATATTTCAGCTCATATCTCCCCATCCCATAGGTCTTCAACTGTTTTATACTGGCCAAGTGTCTCATGGACAAAGAAAGAACCACGGACCAATCTTGCCTGCTCAATTTTAGATAACTCAACCATCAAGTCATCTGGGATACACCAACTAAAAACATCGAAGTTCTCTTTTATCCTTGATTTATTCGTGCTCTTTGGAAGCACACTGTGTCCCATCTGCAATCCCCATCGGAGAGAAACCTGTGCAGGAGTCTTTCCCAATTTTTCTGCAGCAGTGACCAAAATAGGATGCCGGAGGACTTCACTTTTAAGCCATGTCGTGCCCGGAGAACCCAATGGTGAATAACCCTATAAATTATTGATAGAATGAACGAGAAAACTGAATCATTCATCTAGTTTAACTTCAACTATGGATCAACAATGACATGATCAAACTGCAATATAATCCATCCAAAGAAATGAAGTTTCCCATTTCAGTATGGAAGTTTATGGAGGGAACAAAGGTACAAAATCTTTAGCACATCAGTTAGGTGATCAAGATTTTGTCAGCTTACAGATAGGTGAACTTTCTTAGATTCACAGAATGCTTTCAATTTTGCCTGCTGCCATGAAGGATGACATTCAACCTGGTTAACAGCTGGAGGAATACGTGCAACCTCCAACAGATCGCCAAGTTTTTTCGTCGAGAAATTACTAACCCCAATAGCCCGGGTCTTACCAGAGTCAAAGAGTGCTTCCATTGCCTTCCATGTGCTTGGTATATCTGCGGTGACGAGGTTTTCAGGCGAAGAGCCAACAGATCCCTTTTTTGTCCTTACGGGCCAATGTATCTGCACAAACAGTAAGTATCCATTGACGAGTTGAGTTGACCGGCATTTCCATCATGAAATTAAACCTTCTAATAAAAGGGATTGACCCATATATCAAGATTTGATGATTCATACATTTGCCATTCAATCTATATCTGGTCATCTAAGATATCATTTTGCTGTTACTTTGAAAGGAAAAGAAACTGATAAAGATGTCACAGAAAATTACATGACAAAGGACTAATATCAAACAAAGTTCACATACCAGGTACAAATCTACAAAGTCAAGTTGCAAATCGTTCAGTGTTGCATGTAATGCCACTGGTACATCTTCTGGAGCATGGTCAGTAGACCTGCAGAAGTTGAGAAGCTGTCATAACGGAAGATTAAAAGATGAATATGCAGGTGCAGAGCATGAGTAAGTAAAAGAAAACAGGGAACTAGAAACACTGTAGGCATATAGAAATCAATAAAGGAGTACATTGCGTCATAGGCATTCCATAGATCCCACTTAAAGTTTGAACAGACTGATAATTAGCCCATTTTACGATTCCATTTGACATAATGAAACTACGATTCTGTTATAGCCTTCTCTTCACAATGAAAAGATGAACATTTGATATTTATCAGTCTAAATCTGATTACCGGAGTTTTGAAGTAATGAATAAATCTTCCCTCTTCACAACTCCTTCATCAAACAGCTTCTTAAGGACTAAGCCGATCTGACAAGAACATAATGTAAGTCACACATGCATCGTCCACCAATGATTTATCAGATGAACAAAAAAATGAAAATTGGTAAATTGTTGAACGATGATTCATCAGACATGCCATTTGTGACTTCTGTGTGCGCACATAGAAGTCTCAACATAAAGAGTCAGCGAAAGCAGAAATGCTAAGGACAGGATTGGCCTTCATTAGTGATAATTATGAAGAGACAGGACAAAGAACATTTTACGGGGATGTGTTTATGTAATCCATCTCTTGCGTTTTCCACAACAAACAATCAAACAAAAATTCCCAAGATAAGCATCATAGTTTTTTTTATCAAACTGAAATAGCTTTATGTTCCATAATAGCTAACTCCATCACAATGAGTACCTAGTCTAATCTTATGATAAGCAAAATGCACTTTGAACAAGGATGACAGAAGGAATTATATGTGTACCTCCTTCTCATTGACATAAGCTCGAGCACAATCAATATGGCGGTAACCAATCTGCAGTAAATGAAAGAAAAGAACATCAGATTCATACTATTCTTGTTCTTGAATGACTCGAAGATGGCAACCAAGAATGCTGAAACTTTGAAACTAAAATTGTGAGCAGATGACAGTTTATCTTCAAAAGAGAAAAAGGCCTCGACCTACACATTGTCGAATTGAAACCTGATATTTTCTTATATGGGAAGAAAATTTAAATGGCTTTGAAACTAACAGCAGAATAACATGTATATTGTAAATTCACACCAAAATCACTGAGTTTGTGTTGGGATTAATGAATTTGATTGAAGGGAAAGATTCAATCCTGGGAAGGATTTGGTCACTAGTTTGAAATGACATAAATCTTCGGTGTATTTCAAATCCATCACAATTACATATTGCATAATTTGACATGGAGTAAAGTTGAAATTCACTTGATTTTTGTAAACCAATGAAATCAATGACTTTGAAATCCATCAATCAATCCAAGCACGACCGACTTCTTTGGATGTACTAGATTCCCATCCCCAAGCAATCCACATATCCAAACACAGAATGGATGGAAGTATACCTTCGAAGCCATGATTTCAAATCATTTTACTGCTTGAATTAATTTATGTTATTTAATTGAAATTCACCCGTGGATGTTTATGTAAATACAATGATAATAATAATTATGATGAATTCGAGATACAATCAAGATCAAATCAATCCTTCAAATCTCTACTTAAATCAAATCACATCAAATACCTTCATCCTCAAATTATTTGATACTTAAAAAAGACCAATGCCCTAATCATAATGAGGCTGAAACATTTGATGTAATATTTCACGATGCAACACCAGAAAAAAAGAGTCAACCTTTCCTAGTAAAAACAATAAACAATAGGGGTGGGGCAGCTATGATTGCATACGAATGAAATTAAACCAAATTTCGACGTAGTACAAAATCAAAAAGACCTACTTTGATGGCTGCTTCAACAGCTTGACCTACGAGATGAGGCTCCGATTGCCACGTGCCAAGGCCTACCGATGGTATCTTTGCTCCTGTGTTCAACACAAAGTACCCTATATCCTCCGACATGTTTAATTCTGGAATGAGGACGCTTCTCTTTCAAATTTTCAACCTTTTACTTTTTAAAATACTTACATGTGAACCGTTGAGTTGGTTATTAAGTAAGTCGCTAAAATATGCATAATTTGAATCAATACATTTGAGAAAAATAAAAATAATATATTTAATAAATGATTAAATAATATGAAAAATAAAAATGTCAAAAGGATAATATTATAGCTAAATAATTTGTAATTTGTGATAAATTACTACTGATTTGATTTGATTAGTGTGGGTTAACTATTAATAATTTTATTGATTTGATTAAAAAAATACACTATATCAAACTACGACAAGAATCAAGCCAACTACACATTTTTCAGTAGGGTGTCAATTCGGGTGAGTCAGGTGGGTTCGAGTCGGGTTGGGATAAAAAGTAAAAAAAAATTTCTAACCCGAACCCGAACCAACCTGAAATACCTCAACCCGAACCCGAACCCGTACTTTCGGGTCAGATTTCGGGTTCAACCCGAACTGACCCGAACCCGAAAAGTCCCAACCCTAACCCGGTTTTTTTCGGGTCGACTCGGGTCGGGTTATCGGGTCAGTTCAGAATTTGACGCCCTATTTTTCAGTATCCACGACCAGTACTTTATTTTTGGGTAAAATCAAAGAAATGGCTTTACAGCATCCAATATTTCATAGTCCATACCCCCCATCGACAAATAAGAAGCATCCATAGGCAGACGGTTGTATTATAGCCAGACAAAACTTTTACAAAAATGCAAAATATATTCATGGTGAGACATCATCGGGGAACGAAAGATTTAGCAAAATGTGAAAACTCAGTCATACTCGTCTTGCTTTTGCATGGACGTTTTTTTTATTTTAAAAAATCATAAAGGATCGAAATCATTTTGGCGATGATTAAATAGAACCCTGAATATTATAAAATTCATTTTACAAACTACAGGCGGGATTTTGTGATCATTTTATTGAAGCTAGGAGGAGACAAGGCAGTAAATACTGAGAACACCTTGAATGTATTAGCAGACTGGGTATGTCCCTCATCGTTGAATCTTAAAATAGATTTAGTTCTTGCAGATATGAAGATGTATTACATGAGAAATTCATCTATGACACAAAGAAATCATGCTCATAAGTCATATCTCCCCGTCCCAAAGTTCTGCAATTGTTTTGTATTCGCCAAATGTCTCATGGACAAATGATGTGCCCCGAACCAATCTCGCCTGTAAATGTGGAAGCAAACGTATTAAATTCACAAAGGTGCCGGTTGCAGTTTCAAGAGCCAAGTGTTTTTTCAATACATTCAAGTGTTTTTAGCATTGCGAATAGTATTAAAAACTACAAATTAAATAATTATAAAACGCATATATATATATATATATATATACCACGCGCACGCGCGTGTTATAACGATTTTAGAAAAATTTCATGCATACAGGCATTAGAAAGCACAGATGGTTGCAGTTCTCGGTTAAAAAATATGAGGCTGTTAACATATTAATTTCTAGGTTATAGACTGTTCTATGTAATGATGGTTTTTATGCAAATCAACTTCGCATGCTGTAAAAACATTTGTTTTCTTATTCACGAAGTTGAAACGAAGGTTAGAAGAACAACTTGCCTGCTCAATTTCAGATAACTTGATAATTAAATCATCTGGGATGCCCCAACTAAAAACATCGAAGTTTTCTTTGATCCTTGATTCCGTTGTGCTCTTTGGAAGTACACTATGTCCCATCTGTAAACCCCATCGGAGACAAACCTGTGCAGGGGTCTTGCCCAATTTTTCTGCAACAGCGACTATAACAGGATGGCGCAGGATTTCACTTTTGAGCCAAGTTGTACCGGGAGAACCCAATGGTGAATAACCCTATAAAACATTGAAGCATTTTTTGAATCTTAATATTAACTATTGACTCAAAACACATAGTCAAGGTGCAACTTAATCTAGCAGGGATGCCACTGCAAAGCCGAATGGAATGTTCCCTGGCATATGTATATAAATATACATGCATCACCCCCAACTAAAATACATATAGGACCCCCGCCAATCTATCAGTACATGTCACACAGAAGCTCCCTTCAAGAAATCACACCATTATCAACCAAACAAAGGATGTTGCCTATTCCAACAATCACTCCATCTTCCTAGCAGTTAATAAACCAAGATTTTGTTGACTTACAGATAGGTGAACCCCCTTAGATTTACACAGTTCCTTCAATTTTGCCTGCTGCCATGAAGGATGGCATTCAACCTGGTTGACAGCTGGAGGAATGCGTGCAATGTCCAACAGATCGCCAAGTTTTTTCGTTGAGAAATTACTAACCCCGATAGCCCGGGCCTTACCAGAATCAAAGAGTGCTTCCATTGCCTTCCATGTGCTTGGTATATCTGAGGTGACAAGATTTTCAGGTGAAAAGCCAACAGATCCCTTTTTCATCCTGACAGGCCAATGAATCTGCAAAGTCATAATGTACCCATCATCCGAGCATGATTATACATTATCCAATGAGATCATTTGGTAAAAATTACAAGATTGCGCAATTCAACTTCATGCATAAAATCATGTCAAAATAAAATGAAGTTCTTAAAAAGGCATCAGTTGCTTGAAATTGCAATACTGGACTTGATGAGCTTTTCAATTATCTCAACATTTCTGGTTTATGGCAAAAAACCCTGTAATGGACTAAAGAACATATAAACGAGTTATGGTTAAAAATCACCTATATATAAAATAAAGTGATTCATATAGTTGCAAATCAATAAGCTTTTTCGGAAACAAGGATTCACAAGCTAGCAAGAAACTAATATCAAAAGAAATTACTCACGAGGAACAAATCAACGTAGTCGAGTTGCAATTCTTTCAGTGTTGTGTCTAATGCCACCGGTACATCTTCGGGGGCATGATCCTTACACCTACATAAGCGCGAACAGCCTATGAGGACAAATGTGAAAGCATTGAGAAAGAGAATGAGACTATTGATGAACTGGATGGTGGTGAACGGTGTCATGTTCCTGTTCCACTTCACCAAAAGTAACTAGCTAGCTTATGATCATCTAAATTGATTAGAGCGACAATTCACATTCATCTTGACATAATGAAATTATATATACAAAATGTATGATAATGACTCCCGATCTCTCATCCTAATTTAATCGGAAAACATTCCAAATGCTATTTTTAACAAAAAGTTAATTACCAGAGCTTAGAAGTAATAAACAAATCTTCCCTCTTCACCACCCCCTCATCAAATAGCTTCTTCAGGACTAAACCAATCTGAAAAGGAGCAAAAGTAAGCTCTAAGCATAATGAACTTATATATGTACAATGTCGATAGAAGATGGTATGTAGAATTACCTCCTTCTCATTGTCATAAGCTCGAGCACAATCGATGTGGCGGTAACCAATCTGCGAATAATATGGACAAGAACTTCATCACCACTCCATGATGCTTGGTCAGTGAACGACTTACTAGTGAGAAAAAGAGAACATGATATCGTTTCTCTTCACTATAAAAAAAGTGTCTTCACAAAAAAATTGTCAACCGAAGCTAAAGGGATTCAGTCTGGATAGTTAATCAGGCGGGGTTTCTGGTTATTATCACCAACCCATTTCCAAGTGAGACCTATTTTCTTCTTTTAACAAAAATTGTACGGATCTATTTGTTAGAATCGTGCTATATTATTTATTTATCTATGCATTTTGACTAATTCTTACCAACCTCAAAACAGAAGTACTCGTGACAAATTTCTAAAAATTGTCCATATTTCAATAATTCTTGCTTTTAAATGACAAATACTGAATAAAATAGGGCCTAGGGAACAACTTCCATAAATGTAAATTTTTTTAAACAAAAAGTGTTTCTACAATTTATTTTGGCTTGGGTTGGTTGATTTAGTACTTTTAAAAGCACGCACTTAAACAAAATTATTGCCTTTGCAAAAGTCTATCTAAACTTGGAGGCATTTTTTTAAAAAACTTTTCACTTAATTTTTTATACTTTTTGTACTTTAAAAGATTTAATAATGTTATTTATTTATCCAAAAATAATGCAAAAAAAACTATCTGATAAAACCTTTTTTTAGACCAGATACTTTTGCTATTAAAGTCACTCTACGTCTTCAGGAAAAAAGTGAGCAGCATGATAACCTACTCAGAAACAAGAAGAAACCTTCACTGAATAAACAAAACAATGGCAAACCGAAAGAAAAAGATTAGATCAAACCAAATAAATTGACTCAACACACATTCGGAGGCATCGAAACACAGAAACATAAAACGAAAAACCAACTCAATGCCGAAAAAAATCTGAAACACGCCAGAAAGATGTTACAAGTACAATGCGAGAACAAAGAATACCTTGATAGCTGCTTCAACAGCTTGACCTACGACTCCAGGCTCCGATTGCCACGTGCCAAGGCCGACCGACGGAATCTTCGCTCCAGTGTTCAATTCAAAGTACCTGATCTCCTCCGCCATTAAATAATTCTATACTGGTGAGAAACAAATCAAATGTAGAATAGTGTGAATGATTGAAATCACAGCGAGGAAGAAAATTAATAAGCTCCCGCTTTATAGACGGCGGAGAAAGTGACTATTTTGTTTCCATTGCATTAGATCACGTGTATGAATCTATGCCTGATCTCTGGCGGAGATCTGGGCCGTCGATTAGGTTCGTAGCACAAAAAGCTGACGATATAGTTTATAATTGGTATTGGCCGGCAAGGTCTAATTTTTTTAATTTGAATCATTTTTGTCGTGTTTGATTTGATATGCACACGTATATATATATGTGTTTAATATAATAAAGTGTTTTTGTTAAATTTACTATTTTGTTCGGCCTTTAGTTTAATTATATATTTCCAGAATCTTCTATGTATTGTGATCTTTGGGATAGTGGCCATTGAATAGGTCGATACGTTTCCATTTGGTTTGCATATAACATAATAATGTCCTTGATTCTGATTTCTGATAGAGGTTCATATAAAGCAATTCGACCAGTAGAAATAACTTTTATCCCGTTGCTTGGAGCATTTAACAACACGTCTTGGAGAGATAATATCATTTAATTAAAATTATAATATTTTCTTTCATATTTTTATTTTTTATAATTAAATATTTAGCTAGAGTAAATATGCCATTTAAATTTATATCAAGTTATTAGCTAAAACATATTTTTGTCTATCAAATTAGTATTTTTAATAATCACTCCATATCACATTACATTAAATCCTTGTACCAAACGGACCTCAAATGTATTCTATGAAGAACAAAAAAAATGATGTGACAAAACGGAAATCCATCTCACGGCATTTTAGTTATATCGAAAAAAACTGGTATTAGGTATGACAACGGGATGAGATGATGCCTATTTGTCAGTACTATTCATGTCCCTGAATAATTCGAGGATTCATCTCAATCCCTGCGAGGATCGTTCGAGGACGGGGTTCCCCATCTCCACCTCTAATATATTAAATATATATATTTGTTATTTATTATTCTATATTATTATTATAGCCACACTTCTAATATATCAGGTAATAAATATTTACTATTACATATTATTATTTACCCAATAATATTTTATTAAAAATATTATATATGCATATAAATGTTATTAATAAATTATTATTTAGGTTTTGAAGGTTTTAGTCATCTAAATATGTATAAAATAAGTATAATAATAGATTTTTATTAAATGATAATAGTAATATTATTTATATATATATGATTCGGGGAGTTCGGGGATGGGGTACTATTACCATCCCCATCCCCGTTTGATTCGGTGATTTCAAAAAATCTCATATTCTTCTGGTTTTGGGTTTTCCCCACGGGCCCCAAACCTACGGGAAAAATTCATAGGGATGGGTCATGGGTATGATACGATTATTGAAGACCATTGTCATCATATTATATAGTATAATACGATTATTGAAGACCATTATCATCATATTATATGTTTTGTGTAAAATTTTGAGGTACATAGGAAAAAATTTAAACAGTACATCTCTGTTCCAGTTACATTATAATTTATGAATACAAACATCAAGAATGCACATTGAAACGAAAAAAAAAATGTTAAGTTTGACATTGAGTAATTTTTGGTTCAAATTTCACCGTCCCAGAGCTCGTCTAGCGTTTTGTAGGAGCCGAATGTTTCGTGCACAAACGATGTCCCTTGAATTAGTCTGACCTGCAGAATGTACATAAATTGAGTCAGATTTAGACTAGTAAGAAAGTAGCAAGTACATAGCGTCCAAAAAGGTCAGTATATTTGGGTCTACGAGGTCTATATATCATTGCTCCCAATGAATCGGGGACTTGTATCTTGTATAATGGCAATGGTAAAGTTTTTGAAATTTTATTTTTCGCACTAAGAAACTTTTGTAACTTGAGTTCGAAATATACTTTAACTATGATATTTATTCAGTTGTGACAAATATTAAATTAAGAGATCAAATTATGGAATGCTTTAGAAATTTTTTGGCATGCCCGTAGTAGAAAACAAACTGATCGAGTTACCTGATGGATTTCAGAAAATTTGGCAAATAGGTCTTGAGGGATTGCCCAATCAAAAACATCAAAGTTCTCCTTAATTCTCTTCTCACTGGTGCTCTTTGGAAGGACACTGTGGCCCATTTGCAAGCCCCAGCGAAGGGCAACTTGTGCAGGAGTCTTGCCCAATTTCCCGGCAATCATGTTGAGTACTGGATTATTAAGCACTTCCATTTCGGTCGTGGTTAAACCAGAGGAACCAAGAGGCGAGTATCCCTTGCATTTGTAAAGCATAAAATATCAGACATTAAAATCAAATGATTCGCTAACAAATGTGATACTTGCGGAATGATATCGCCTTAGTGTAGTCACACTCACAGATAGGTGAACGCCTCTGGTCCTGCATAACTCATGTAGACGCGCCTGCTGCCACGAAGGGTGACATTCCACCTGGTTTACGGCAGGAGGAATACGTGCGATGTCCAGCAAATCCGACAGTTTCTTGCAGGAGAAATTGCTGACACCTATAGCTCGAGCCTTTCCTGTATGATAGAGTGATTCCATAGCTCTCCATGTACTAGGGACATCAACTTTAGTAAGATTCTCTGCTTCCAATCCAACGCTACCCTTTTTCATGCTAACTGGCCAGTGCATCTTCACAGATTTAACGGCACACAACAGTAAGTCAGATAGACTTCCCCAACCATTCTTAATGTTGAGTTCAGATTATTGCTTTTTTCCAAAAGTAATGTACGAAATGAAAAGAGTTATTTAAGTATCGTAAGCATACAAGATAGAGATCAACATAGTCAAGCTGTAAATCGTTCAAAGTTCTAGTTCAAAGCTGAAGGTACGTCTCCGGAGCATGATCTGAACACCTGTAAGATTGCCAAGGCTGGCTTCAGATTAAGCGGCAAAAACAGTTTAAAAATGCATGATTCATGTAGGAAATATATGTGTCACACTAACCATAGCTGGAAGTTAATCCATAAATCCTCGCGCTTAACAGTTCCATCTTCAAACAACTTCCTCAGCGTAACACCGATCTTAAAATAATACAATGTGATAGTTTTGAAAGGCAGGAAAATATGATTAGTAAGTTTGTCGGAGACCTTAACATATCAAGCAATGCACTGACTATCGGAGAGGTCGAACTGGGACAATCACCCTCATTCGACTTATCAGATAGATTCGTAAAGTTTTTCGGATCTGTCTGTGTAACATAACATTCCGATCAATGCAAAGTCATATTGAGGCCTTGAAAGAACAATGCAGATACTTAAATCAATACCTCTCTCTCATTGCCATACCTCGGAGCACAATCAATATGCCGATATCCTGCCTGCTTTTTAACAAATAAATGGAGAACTGTTAGTATTTCCAACCCGCGAAAGATACATTTGATGCGGATTTTTAATTTGCTGGTGTAGGAATTATAAGAAAGAGATAAGATAGACACGAAAGTTCGATTCAATATAATTTAGGTTTCTTCAATGGCGATTCACAACTGAGATTATGGTAACTAGATGCAGTAGCTAGCTATATGCCGTGATGCATGGATCTACTGAATTGGTACCTTAATCGCGGTGACGATGGCTCCGCCGACGACACCAGGAGCCGCCTTCCATGTGCCGAGTCCTAGCGACGGAATTTTGGCTCCGGAGTTTACTTTGAAAAACCTAATTTCGTCCGCCATGTTTTGCTTACGAGGAACCGAAATCAAAATTACTATACTATGATTACATTCATGCATTATCGCAAGGTAGTCGGCATGGTGACGTCAATGTGACTTGAGATATGTATATATAACGGAAATAAAACTAACCATTTTCTAATTGATATCTATACAATATAGAGTAAGAATACCTTACTTTTGTACCCAAATGGGTATGAGTTGGTAACGAGTTTTATAATATCCATATATATCCGACCCATTTAAGTTTTCAATTGTAAAAATATTTTTATTATTTTACAAATACAACTTTCGACTTCTCTTGAATTTGTTTGGTTTACATATAAACTAATATCCATTTAATATTTTGATGGAGTAATTATTGCATGGATTGTTGTCGATTTTTGGTTGAACGTGTAAGACTTATTTTGAATTTTTAATATAATTTATGTTATAATATACAATATCATGACAAAAAAGAATGTCAAAACATATTATGAATATAATTGTTTGATGAGTATAATAGGTTTGGCGGGTGAAACCCGTTAACTCTCAAATCTGGATCGGAGTCCGAATAAGTCTAAGTTTAGATGGGTCGGATGTGTTTTGGATCATCCATAGTTATAATGGGTCGAGTCTCAGTTACTACTGAATTCAGACCGAACCCAACTAATTAGCTTCCTTAATTATGCATGAAAACTTGAATTAAAGTAGCTTGTTTCTTTTTTTTTTTAATTATCTCAATGAATTTATGTGAATTTAAATTTTTATTGTTCCAGAGAAACTTGAAATTATGGTAAAAATTTTGAATAAGAAAAAATTTGCATTTTTAGAAAAAAAAACTATTCATAACAAGAACCTCAAGTTAAAAAACGGTGGATTTAATGTTAGATATTAGAATTCTTGTTGCCTTATAATTTCACAGTAATTATTTGTTTCATGATATTGTTTTTTAATTTAAAAATATTTTTTTTTCTTTATGCTAAAAAATTTCATCATTGTCGCCATAGTGACTTATTATATGATATTGTTAGATATATTGTTGATTTTGACGATATAATTACAGACAAATTTGGTGTTTCTGGTAGTCAGCTTTTCCATGTCTGTAGTTCATTTTATGTTACAAGGCAATAGCCTCCGACTTTATGATATTCTACTATATATTTTACAATTTGTGCCGCCCAAAAAATTACGTGAAGAATAATTATTACTATATTTATGTTGTTTTATTAAATTACTATATATAGGTTGGAAATAAATTAATGTGAAAAAATGATTGATTATAATTGCCAACGAATTTTTTTTTCTCTTAAGAGTTGAAAGAAGAGGGTTACTTTAGGAAAAGCAAAAAGACTTCTCTAATAGTCATGCTCTTGCTAATTAATATATGACTATGCGCACAAAACATTAAAATTTTGTTATTAAAAAGTTTTTGTAGGAGAATTTAGACAGTATTAAAAATAAAATTATCTATCTGATACATTAAGTATAGTGCATTTATATTAAGTAGTGTATACGCATCCTAAAGTCAAAATATTCCCTTACGACGTAACTATTAAATTAGCTCTTCACGAAATAAGGACCCTCGTGGTCAACGGTTCATGCACATCAGATGACATTTTTGACATTTATATATATACTTGATTGATTAAGAAATCTTCCTAATCTCTTATTCTTTGTACTTTTTGATGATGATGATGATGATGATGATGATGATGATGATGATGATGATGATGATGATACCAATTTTATAGTAAACAAAAAATTATGACGAGCGAGTATCCATGCATATCCTTATGTTAGACTCTAGGCAGGTACAAATCGGGCAACGCGACATATCATGCTCAAGAAAAAAATTTATTTTACACATATTTTTATTTTCCTAAATCTTGGATCCTAAATACAAATCATTTTTATTTTAATCACTACCGTGTTACTTTCAAGATGATATTAATGAGATATTCGAGAATTTGGTTATACATAACAACTATTTAGTAATTACAAATAAAAAAATATTAGACATGTGGTAATTATAGGTAAATTACAAATATACGATCGAACTGAATTTTTAGACATTTAGATATAGATAGAAACAATATTTAGTTTAAAAAAAAAAGATATAAGAGATGTTATAATTCTTGAGAAATTACAAAAATTAATTACTCTAATATTGTTAACTTTATTAATTTATATTATATGGATAATTATGATTTAATTGGAAGTTTCATTAGTTCACTACTAGGACTGTCAGGATCAAACGCTTACCACTAGGCTAAAAGATATAGTTGTTAGTTAATGTGCAACTTTATTTCCTTATGATGTGCCAGCGCATAGTTCACCTCTTAAGGATCGGGCTGTTAGGCCCATGAGTCTGTGGAGGGTGCGTGTCTAACTGCTGATGATGTCTCAATTCACTTATAGACCAGTCTTACCCATTACCCTATCGTCGGTCCTATCCTCAGCAGAGATAGTATTATCAGTTAAGATCTTGCATCATATTTTTACAGCCCACATGGCCAACCAGATCAAGCGACGCAGCGTCAGCAGCTTGACGTACGAGAACTTCCCAGGAGGTCACCCATCCAAGTAATGCTCTCACCTATGCACGCCTAATTCAACAATCCCCTCAAGAAGTATAGGACCGTGCTTGTCGTTTTACCAAAAGCTATGGCTGGTTGCAACGATGCAACTCCAATATTTTAAACCATATATCAACACAAGCGTCACGATTCGATCATTCTACTTAGCAGAGACAATTGTTGCACTCCAACAATATCCCTCACAATAATTGCATTACTTACAATTAATGGGAATTGAACTCATAACTTGGCTCTGACAACAATTGTTAAGATCAAGCGCTTACCACTTGACCAAAAGCTATTGCTGTTAGTTAAGGTGCAACTTTATTTTCTTATATGTGGCAGCGTAGAGTGCACCTCTTGTGTGCGTTAGGGTCGGACTATTAGGCTCATGAGTCTGAGGAGGGTGCGTATCTAACTACTGTGCTGTTTCATTCCCTTAGATACCAGCCTTACCCATTACCTTACTATCGATCATATCCCTAGTAGAGATAGTATTACTCGATAAGATCTGACATCACATTTTTACAGCCCACATGGTCAACCAGATCAAGCGGTGCCGTCAGTAGCTTTACGTATGAGAACTTTTCAGGAGGTCACCTTTCATAGTATTGCTCTCACCTATGTATACTTAACTCAACAAGTACACGTAGACACACAATATCTATCATAAACACTAAATTATGCAAATTCATCTATATACGACATCTAATGATTGATTATATATATCAGTATAGTGTTAAAACCTAATATAATATTGAGTTTTGAAAAATAGCTTAAATGGATAAAACAAAATTTCCTAAACAAAATTTCCTAATGAGATAAAATTTAAATAATAGGACTCCGTTTATAGTTTACATTTAAGGGTTGATTATATATATCAGGACAGTGTTAAAACCTAATATAATATTTTCTTTATAAAAGTAGTTTAAACGGATAAAATAAAATTTCTTAATGAGATAATATATAAATAAAAATTGGTTTTTAAAAGGACCCCACTTATAGTTTATCGCAGTAGGTCGTATATAATCTCTAAACATCAAATCAACAATTCTATCTTATCTTTCAATTAATAATTTCTGTAGAGTGTTCTATAATGTGTTATATCACAAGAGCGGAATAAGAAATTTTCATGTTTAGGAGAGGCGGAATAGATTTTTTATTAGTCATGGTTTGCCATCGTATATACACAACCATGCAGAAACATCCATCCATACATACGTGTGAATGTATATATAAGCTAACCATGATATATGGACATATACAATCATGTACCTTTTTTTTATTATCATTATTTTACAAAATACAAAGGCGTGTGGACCCTTTTGGTTTTCCACATACCAAAGATACATGGATTGTATCAGACATATTGAGACACAATAATGATCTCCACGATCATTTAAACCTATACAATATCACTACGCAAGATGAATTTGACCAACTTGCCATCGGCTTTCTTATGCTTGTAACAAATTCTTGTGCAATCATATATATATGATCATGCAGCCCATGAATTACCGGGCAAACTGTGGCGGGGGGACTGAATTCTGGCCGAAACAACCCGTTTAGTTGTGGATGGTGGCGGAGAGAATTCTCGGTCTTGCCGGAAAATCTGGACTTCGGAAGTTAAAAACCTGCCCGAATCACCGGGAAGTCTCATGTACGCAGATGAAGGGGACTCATTCAGCCATGTACGGATCATCCCCTGTCCTCCGCTTTTGTATTGCACTATAGCTTTGTACACAAAAGGGATCAGGCCTTCCATGTTTTCTTTGTGTGATCAAGTTTACTTCGTAGTTGTTTGGCCATTTGGACTTGGTTTTAAAGGGAGGTGGTGGTTGGGGTGGGTCGGGTGGGGGTTGTTGACGTGGCGTAATATTTTATTTTTGAGCCTAAGAACTATTACGGCAAGATAAGGTTCTCCATGTCAAAGTTTGAACGGCAGTAGTATAGTTTTGGGGGAGATCTGGGAACCTGTCTTTTTTTTTTTTCGTCCAAATATATTTACAAATCAATTAATATAATCTTATAAGGTGAATGATCCATGTAAAATCATATTAAAAGTATAAATGTACTTGGGCTCAGCATTTGGTGCTATTATTTGAAAACCCTATGCCAACTACATTCCATCACATCTCACCAAATCTCACTTGAATATGGTTGCGTGTCTTATCTTATGCGTTACACAATTGCTAATGAATATTTAGATTTGTTAATTGAGAGTCATCATTACTCGTAAGTCAAGATAAAAATTGTAATGAGGTAACCAGTCAAAAAGATATTGTATAAATATTTATCTTCGAAAAAGTAAAAATTTGAGAAAAAAATTATGATTATTCTGAAAAAATTTAGATCAATTCCACTTAATTAGCTATATCTTATTTGAGCTCGATTCAAAGTTCCAAAATTTGAAATTATTTGGCTCAAATTCGATTCGAATTAAAGATCGGATTTGAGTTTGACTGAAAAGTTTTGAACATGTTCACTAACTATTATAAACTTCACTAAAAAATAAGTATGCGAAAACTCAAAATGTAATTATTAATATATACATATATTATTTTATAAAATGTTGAGGTTCATGAATTACGAACAATGAAAAAAATATTTGAGAATGTTCGATTTCAATCAATTTCCATAAGCTCGAGAATACGAATCAACAAATTATCAAGGAAACTCGAAAAGCCCGTAAACCTGTTGATCCTAGTACACCCCAACGTGCAACCACTTATACTAAGGCAAAATTAAAGATTTTACATTGCTGAAAATGTTTTAAGATCTAAGCTTCGTTTGGACAAGTTTTTTAAAAATATTTTTATAAAAGTGTTTTTAAAAATATCTTGTAAAATATTTTGAAAGCTTTTTATAAATAAATATGTTTTTGGACAATTATTTATAAAAATATTTTAAATTTAAAAATATTTAGATAGTTATTTGAAAATTGATTATTATAAAACATCTTTCACTTATTTTTAAAAAGTGCATTTCAAAATTAGTTATAAAAATATTTTTTCAAAAATATTTATAATAATCTTATCCAAACACATATTTTAAATTTTTTAACTTTAAAAATAATAAAAACATTTTTAAAAAGTTTGTCCAAACGGAACCCTAAATTCGTTAAGGTAACTATAAATTTAGTCATTAGTACTCAAATTTTAGCCTTTTACAAATGTTAGCCCTTTTTTTCTGTTGGAGTGCTAATATCGTCATGATAAAAAATAACATATTTAATATTGCTTGTTAGAATTAAATATGATTGTTATCTTATTATTTGGTTTAATTTTTTTGTCTATTTTTAAAATTTTTTAATCAAAGTTGGATGCCGGACTGCCGGTTGACGTCAACGCTAAAGAAGATTAGATTTATCTTCTACTCATTTATATTATAGAGAATCAATCCAGCCTAATATTTGATTGGACCATAGTTATTTTAAATCATTGTACATCCTCCGACATGGTTACGTGAGTTGGGATTCTCAAAACCTGAAAGCAACATGCAATATTTTGCCCTTTTTTTTCATCAAGTTTACGGAATCTGACAATATAAAGAAATAAAAGATTAATATTCTTAGTTAAGTTAGTTTATATAAAAATTATAAGTCCCTAACAGCTCTACGTGTCAAAAATCATTAATAAGATAAATAACAAATAATTATTCTGTCCGGTAGGTACCACCTCCTCTGATTATAGTATTTCTATTAACTATAACCTTGTTTGTATAATCATAATAATAGCTATAATTTTTCGTAAAAGTTTCATTTTATAAATTTAGTTTTTAAGAAAGAGGGATGAAAATTCTGTAAGATCTTGGCCACATATATGCATGAAAAATTTACTTTTGAGAAATACAATTTTCTAATTTTTAGAAGGATGTTATCTCCCCTCCCTGCACGAATCACCAATGCTTCGGCACTTGTTGATTATGATAAATTATGGTTTCCTTATCTTTTGGTGATGATTCCAAGCTTGTATATGAAGTTTGTAATTAAAGATACAATACAAATTATAGAAACATAAATTGCTAAATTTAAAATTATTATGTTCCGACAGCCGAACCACAGCGCCTAAAATAATTTGAATCATTTTGGTGGACTTTGATATATGTTGCCTCGAAGAAAAAAAAATTGAGACAACGAGTTTCCACCAAATGATATTATATCCCTCAAGGGGAGTTTCACTAATCTCATGCCATGATGCTCAAATGTGCTATTATATAAATTTAATTAGACCAGAAAGTAAAATAAAATCAAATGTCTTTTCCCATGCCGAAACGTCAAAAAAGTGAAATGCATTTCTATTAATAATAATCATTAAATGAGAAAACGAATATCAATGAGGTTTACAATCGGTTTGTAAGGCAAGTAGGCATCAATAAACTGAATAAAATTATAAATGTTTCTTTGAGTATTTCATTTATCAAAACGAATGAATATGTTTCTAGGTAATCGAGATATATTCTAAAGATTCGAAAGATTATGATGTAGCCAAATTATCTCAGCCGACGAGTTACCACCACCTCGAGAGTTCGCGACGTTGGTCGTCGGGATTGCTTACAGATGTAGGACGCTGCTTCGTGATTCCTACAGCCACATATCACAGGTCAGAGGCGTAGGAAGTGTGTCCGACGAAACTCCTCCGTACTTAAGTCAGGCGAAGTGTATGAGAGCAAAAAGAGAGCGAGAGGGTATGTGTGCTGAGAGCAAAGAATGCGAGAATGAATTCGTGAATGAAATGAATGGGACGTACCTGATATTTATAGAGGGGCTAGGCGACGGAGATAAGCATATCCTGGCGAATATTCGTCTACATCGGGTATCTCGGGTGAGATACTCTTCGCGATCTTCGGCGCAAGATTTTCTCCGTGATCCTCGGTGATCTTGTCGTTCAAATAAGAAAAGACGTATCCGGACAGGATTCTGGTTCACACAAGTAAAGACGTCTCTGAGTTAGATTCTGCTAGTCATGACACTGTCCTCGGGTATCACTTCCGATATGAACATGCGTCCTCGGTCGACTTCCCGATCTCTTCGGGGTCTGGAGCGTGCTGCTCGGTCCTCGAATCCCGAGATGATAACAGGGACATCAGATTATGTATGAACGTTCCAATTAACAAAAATATTTATACCTCAAAATCCCAGGTTCAGGGGTAATTGCGTTAGAAAACATAAATTTTAGTTGATGATATGTACATTTTTAAATTAATTGAAAATAATATAATAAATAACCTGTCAGTTTACATACATGTTGTGATGACTTTACACTTTAGATTAGAATATATTTTTAATTGTAGAGGTTAAGTTGTTCATCATGGCCTTTTCTAATCATCAAGGTTTACTATTGTTTCAATTAAGTAGTCCGCAACCAAAACAATAATTGAAATTATAACACAATATCGTCCTAACTTCACCAAAAATTAGCTAACATTATTACATGTATTATTTAATTGTAGGATCGATAGTTTGTCGCTTTATCTGAATTTATAGCTGATGATGACGGTGCAACTCCAATATATTAAATTGTATAGCAACTCAAGCACCACGATCTATAGCTCTACCTTACAGGTGCAATTATTGAACTTTAACATTTAATATTATTGAAAATGTTAAATATTTTCAAAGATGATTTTGAATGTCATAAAATTATAACCACTCCATTGAGTTTAATTTACCAATTAAGGCGAATGATGTCATTTCTTGCCTAACCATGTGTGTGTTCAAAGAAAAAAAAAATTAACAAACGTTTGATTATAGAAATGATGTCACAGATTCTCCAGTTCCAGCCAAAGACCAAAATAGTTGTCTCCTTTAATATGTCATGGTGTTGTTTTCATATTTACTTTAGAAAAAAAAAAAACCGATGACAATTACTTGGCTATGAGTTATGCTGACTATGCTATCTTTTCCTGTTTGGTAGATTGATTATTATCTTCATGTAATATTTAAAATATGCCCTGGGCCTGATTAATTAGTGCAGTCCAGTCTCTGTACTTTTTTAACCAATTTCTTAGTTTTTAAGTTCAGAATTAATGGCCCAATAGAATTTGACTTGGCGATTGATCAAATATCCAAAAGCAAATTCACTTCTTCTCAGTAGTATTGAAACAGAAAATTCACGACAATACTAGTAAGTGGACAAATTTGGTCGGTCTCCTATTTCTCAACCTTAATATATAGATAACGTAATATTCCTAGATGAATGTTTTAGGCTGCCTAATCGAAAATGTCCCAAATTTGATTAAATAAAAACAAAAAACCACGTGGCCGAACATCAATCGGAGATTTAGAATCCTCCAGCAGTATATCCTCCATCGACATAAATAACCTGGCCAGTGATATAGGAAGCTGCGGGAAGGCAAAGAAATGCCACCAGTGAAGAAACCTCCTCAGGCTCTGCTATTCTTGTGATCGGGGTTCGAGCAATCAGTGGCGAAAACATTGCAAGAAGGCTCGGATCAATGTCCTCCTAAATCATCACGTCCAAATATTAACACTGTCTTCTAACATGATCATGTAATATACAGAACAGATGATCAGGAATCATACAGGTTTCAAGATGGTCGTTCGAACCCCCCAAGGTGCGACGGTATTGGTACGAATGTTATCCTTAGCCCACTCGCACGCCAAGTTCTTCGTGAGCTGATTTATTGCACCTAAGAATGGAAAGTCTTGCGTAATAGCACTGAAAAATCTTTAATATTTTCAAGAAAAGAGGTAGCCGGATTAGTCATCACCTTTAGATGCAGCATACGCGGACATAGCAGGCAAAGCCATGCCTCCAGAGACAGAAGATATGAAGACTATACTCCCAAGTTGAGATGCTTTTAAAAGAGGGTAAGCAAGTTGAGATATATGGTAAGGGGAATCCAGGTTCGTGGCCATTATACGAGAGTAATCTTCAGCAGTATGATCATATGCTCTTTTTATCAAACTTGTTCCAGCATTATTTACCTATAGAAATTAATTACGATTTTAAAACAAAACATAGAACATACTGTATTATGCCGGTCACGCATGAAATTATGTTGCATCCAACTAAACATCTGATTTCTCGAAAAAATCGAATAGAAGATGAAGAAGAAGAAAAACACTTAGATTTAAGTCTCCACTATGGAATATTAATAAACATATATATAAAAAGGAAAAAGATATTTTTGGTATGATTTGTTTACCACTTTGCAATTCTGGTCCTAGATGCTGTCAAAACTCAGTTTTAATTTATATGAAACATGTTATCCTTGTTTGTGTAATTATATTAGTCTTTTTTCTTGATGTGTTGGCAATGTGACACTATATTATGTGACTGATATATTTAGCATCACGTTATGTAAAAACAAAAATTGTCAAAAAAGTGAAAGATATAATACCAAGACTGAAACTTGATATAAAATGCAATTTATTTTTTTAGAAGAACATATAAATCAAGGTATTTAGATAACAACCTATTAGATAAACAACAACCAGCTGTTCGCTCGTATCAAGTAAAAGTAAATTTTGCATGATAGTTCGAAACAATATTTTCATAACCGGACCGGTAACCGAACAGATCTAGTTTTTAGAAACGGTTCAACTGGACCGTCGAACCCAAATAATATTAATAAAATATTAATATAATAGAATGAATATTTTAAATTTTAAAAGTTTTAAAAATATATATAAATAGACAAAAAAATATATTTATTTATTCAAAATTCTTAGTAATTACGTAAATATATAACAAAATATTAGTTTTACATCTTAAGAAACGATTTTTAAAAAAAATAAAAAAAAATTGAAAATCGATTGAACTGTTTCGATCGATTGTGGTCGGTTTGACCGGTTCAACAGATTCATTACCGGTTTTGATCGTTCAAACCGATAAAACGAGTTTATTACTTGATTCGAATCGGACCAACGACCGGTTCCCGGTTTAACCGGTCGGTCCGGTCCAGTTTCAAAAACAATAGTTCAAAAATAAAATGGCTTCACGAACAAAATGAGTAGTATCTGACATTTAATTTGATTTTTTTTAACGAAATAGTTGAATTATATAGATTAGAGAATATTTCTAACATAATATTGTATATTATAATCCAAATAACCGCGAAAAACCTTATCATCAAATGATTACAAACTTTATATAATCATAATTAAAAGAATCGTTCGAATATGTAAATGTACATTATATAATATATAAGGATGACACAACAAATATATGCTAACATGTATTATTCTACACTTGTCCAGTACCACTCGGTTCACAGGGCACAGTGGTCCATGTTTTGATCTATAATTTTCCATTTGTGAATAGAATATAGAACCACTTTGAAGATTTGATCCGAGTCTTGCATAAATATATTATTATTTGATTACTTCGCTATCATTCCTATATTTTTCAGATTTATGGTCTCAATCATTCATTTCGACGTATAACCACCAAGATAAAACAAATTAAAGCTTCTTATGACAAAATTTTCTAAGATAAAAGAATTAGTATGTCTGACGAAAAAAATTTCAAAAAAAATACACAAAGGACAAGCTTCTTCAACTGTGCAAGTGTCCAGACGGGCATGGCCGATATCTTTTAATATATAACAATATTATTTTTTTTGACATGAAATCACAAAAGCACTAATTTGATTGATCTCACGTTGACAAATGAACCAAACATCTGAAAATAAAATATCAATGTACGTAAATGAAACTTTGACACTTTAACAGATTAAAATCAAAATCTTTTATTTTCCCTGTATTTCTTATGACTTGTCACACATTGCGTTTTCCAAGATTAGAATTTCAAAATTCAACTTGAACCATTAAAGAATTTTCAAATTTCAAATTTAACATTTCTGGTTCTTAAATTGACAAGGATTGCCAATTGACAGCATCAGTATATATAGTCTGGCATAAATCCTCAACCAATGAGGTCTGATTTCTAATCCTAAGAAAACTGACGAGGATTGAAATGTTAAAAAGAATACGAAGTAAGCACTTACTAGAATATTGAGCTTGCCATCAAAGGCTAGAGATACAGCTTTCATGAGTTCTTCTCTTTGGGTTGCCGAACACAAATCGCAGACGGAACCCTTTACTTTGTACCCTTTGGCTTCCCATTCTCTAAGCCTCTCGCTGATTTCTTCCTGGTTTCTTGAACAGATATACACACTCGCACCAAATCCTGATAGCTCCTCAACTATGGCGTAACTGTCATTATATTTAATATCTTTCATGCATATGTATATATAGGTATCATATTTTACAGAAAATTCGTCACCGTAGTTCGTTTTTTTTTTCAGAATAAAAAAGAAGAGAGTGAATTGAATTATTATTTATTACCCTATTCCTCTGGTGCCACCGGTTACGAGTGCCGTCATTCCTCGGAGTGTCCATCTGTTTCCTCTGCTGCTACTATGTGCCTCAGTTGCCATTGCAAAAGATTTAATTAATATCGATCTACGACATACTCTTACTGGGAGAACTGGTATTTATAGCAGATTAAATTTGTTTCCAAGAAAGATTCATTTATTACTTTTATCTTTGGCCGATATGAAAGCTTGAAAAGGAATCGGCCTGCAAGGGATAAAGTCTAACTTATTTACTTTTGCATAATGTTATAGCAATGTAATATCTGATTGCGACTTTTTTTGTATATCTCTTCTTGTGTTTTATGATCCAATTATGTGAAAATATATTCCGAGATATGATCCCAGGGCCTATTACCTGAATCTCATGTGGGCAGGGTGACGTCTGTTTTGACCCGATTGTGATTAGGTGACAACTTGATATATCATATTTATATTATCTGAATACGAGTTATTGATTTTCTTTGATGGGTTCACTCATAATTTTAGCAAGGATAAATTTTCAGTACCTCTCTTAATCAAAACATAAATTTGTTTTCAATTTTTGTCAGAAGAAAAAATTTATTTGCACTCCCTGATACAAAATATTTAAAATATGCTATTAGTATATGATAATTGAGTACAAACTATTTCAAATTTGATAATGAAATATGATATTTGAGTATACAAATATATGTAACAAATGATGATGGTAAAATATTGTATAATCTTATACAGAATCTTAATTTTCATACCGAATCATATTATTTATGCTCAAATATCATATATTATGTACTATATTTTCAATCATTTTGTATCCAATTTCTATCGGATAAAAACATATGATGTTAAGGAGTTTAAACAAATTTTATTCTAGAATCAGGAAGTGCAAACGAATTTTTTTTTCACAAAAAGTAGAAGCAAATTTATGTTTTTGTTTAGGAATTTATAACAAATTTACCCGGCTAGCAATCCGATACTATATATACAGTACTAGATATTGACTGTCAATTAATTCATAAGCCAATAGATGGGCCAGGTTTCTGATCCTCTAAAATTATTGTGGACCATTTGATAGCTGTCACATTGTAAAAATGGTCTACTAAAAGAAATATTATACTTATTTAGACGGAAACAAGCAAGAAAAAGAATTTCTCGTAGAGCTTTTCCTCATCGTATGGACGCGAATTGTTATTGTTGTATTCTTCAATGTGATTCTCTGGCTGTTTTGTTCATTTTCTTGTGTTTTCAAGATTCGCTTACTTCGTTATAGTTCAAATATTATCGACAATTTGTCCCCGTGCTCTCTTCTCTATTAAAAAAAATATATATACAAATTAGCATAATTAACCTCTAATAACAAATTATAATGTCCAAGTCGATCTATTAGTCTCATGAATTTTCATGATTTGTTGCTTAGTCTGTTAATCTAGATATTTTTTTTGGGTTTTGAATTTTTTTTTTTCCATCGCATGCTTAATCAAATTTAAGCCTGGATTACACAAACTTAAATCTAAGCAAAGAAGCTAAAAGAAAAACGAAGAATATTTCCACTCAAATTGTGAATTTGAATGTAGTCTTGCTTTGTTTTTCCCTTTTATTTTAATTATGAATTTTAATTTGTGAAATATTTATCTTATAAGCAGTTCCAAAATACTCTTTCTCCACATTTTCATAGTCGCAGAAAAAACAATTGTTATATAATGTGACTAGGGTACGTACTTGGGCACGAAAGAATGAACTATTTATGTATTTGAGCCATAGGTCAAGCAGTTGTGGATCGGACCTTTTATATCTGTATTGGACTTGGGCCTTTATGGGCTCCCTGCCTATGATAATTTTCCATTAGCTTTGGGCTCGCTTATGTTTCTGGGTACTTCTTGAAAGGCCCATGAAGAGAGTCGCTGAGCGTATGTGAATCCACAACGAGATCGCGTATAGTATTGAAATTAATTTTTTTTTCCCAAATTTTTAAGTAGTTCTTATTTCTCAATATTTAGAACTATTTATGAATTATATTTAAAAATGTAATAGTATATATAGATCAAACATAAATAAACTATGTGATATATGTTTAAGATTTTTAAAGTTGACAAGATATATTAGATATCTAAAAGTTTGCAATTTCATCAAATATGTTTTTCTGATATTTATTATTATGAAATAAAACTGGTATCTTTATACTTTTTTTGGTTATTTTCGGTAATTTGACACAAAGATATTGATTGTAGTTATTCTAAAACATTGCTTGTGGTTAATATTAAAAGAAAAATAACTGGATATAACAGAAATGAAAATGAAATAGGTCGATTTAACTAACCATTCTTATCGTCTTCCTGGGTATTCCGCCGACCATCCATTTATTTAATTAATGAATAATTACAACAGCTAAATTGTTTCATCAGAAAATTTATTATTGATTTTTCTATATAATCACAAAGTCAATTTTAAATAATATTGTTGATTGGGCAAGTATAATAATTCATAATGAACAAGCTGAATATCGTAATAAAGTAGTAACATTTTTCAACTGATGTGAACAAGGTATTCTTTCGTAAATGTTATGCTAAAACAATTTACTTTTTAATTGTTTTCTTTAAATACACTTAATTACAAGAAATATAATATTCTATTCTCGATAATTCTTAACTTCTAGTCAAAATTTGTTGGATAAGTGTCCCTCTGTCCCATTCAGTCTCCCTCTCCAGATTTTATTTTATAAACATTGAGGGAGACATTGAATTAAATACTTATATATATATTTCGTTTCTAAATCATAAAATCAACCTTCAGTCCTAAACAACAGTCAACTGTAGAGCAATTAAATTTGCGAGGTTTTCATAAAAGGGAGTCAATATGATTGTCAACTCAAAAATGGATTTTAATTATGAGAAATTCTATATTTATATATTGGTTACAAAATGAGTTTAAATTAGAAACCACCCACAATAAGTGATAGAAAAGAGTTCTTCAGATTAAAGTACAAATATGGAAATTTTGTAACCCATTATTTAAATTCAACATTATTCTCATAAGTAAAATTTTCATATCTATCCCTACTGTTTTCAAATAAATTTTATTTCCTTGTTCACAAATTAGAATGATAAAAATATCTTTTGTTCCTTCAAAACTTACTCTGTAAATGTTGTTTTCATCAATTGCTATCAGCTGTTTCCATGTATTGTCGATGACAGCAAAGAGAAATGAAGAAGATTCCTCGTAAACCATGGAGGGATGTCAACAGATGTTGATTATAAAATCGTTCACCAAAAATTATATATAATTCGAAAAATGTGATGGGAAAATATATGAAGAACTCGCGAACATTTACATAGAAATAAACGAATACCTATAAACAAGAAATCTGTAAAATAAATAAACTCGATTGGTGAATCTATTTTTGACAAAAAAGAGGCAGATTAACGGTTGGAGAATACGAAGCAACAGGTTTTTATTTTTGGCAAGAACTATTGTTATATTCACTAGAACTTGGAGATTTACTCAAGATCTTGGATCTATGGCGTCATATAAAATAATTTGGCCACTGAACTAAAGGTTTACGTATTCGCCTACTCGTGTAACATGCCAACTGATCTTAGTTCATTTCAAATTTTATGCAAAGATAAAAAAGAAAATTATCTTATGGCTGGAATTTTAAATTAGTTCACTCTTATAATATTTTTTTCATATCTTCTGGCCAAGAGGGAAGACGGGTACACAGCCTCTAGAGGCACAGACGAGCTGATAAGAGTTGGGTTGATATGGGAGTAATTTCTCCGGCTTCATGCGTTCGATTCTCGTATGAAACATATTTCCCATTGAAATATTATGGGGTATGCACCGAGAGTTAGTTCTTATTTTTTTCTTTCTCAACCGGTGTTCAGTGATATATCCTAAATCTATTGTATCATATTTCTATATATTGACAAATAAGTGAAGTTATTTGATTTGATTGTAGGATGATCTTCAGTTTCCATCTAAAGACTAAAATTACATGTATCTTCTTCAATTTGTCATGCTCATAACGAACACCGACAGTTTTATTTTTAAAATTTTGAATTACTGGATGTTGACTAGGTGAGTTGATAGCATCGAAAGCTGGACCAAGTAATTTGCATATCTGATATAATCTTGGTGAGTTCCCATCAAGACAATAACACAAATTAATATAATTCCACGCAAAATAAACGAACCGTCGATTCGTCGAGAAAACAACATTAAGATTTTAAATGGTTTTATTAGCTGATATTTTAGAGTTAGACCGCTACCCATGATTTACACCTGAAAAGTATATAAATCTCAAAGTATGTAAAACAAACATTTTTATATATCGGAACCCAATCGAAACATGACGATTGGGCTATTCCACGGTTGAATGTTATACGGGATAAAATACTGGAGTTATACTACATGTATTACCTCATCATCTGGATTTTTCATAGACAGCCTTGATCACTGTCCACGTTAAGAGTTCCTTAAACTACATTTTCCAATCATACTTTATTGATCATCTATTCGATAAACATTTATTATCTCCGTGGCATTTGTAAATCTCAATTGGCCAATCTTTCATGCTAGGTGTATTCTTTGTGCAAACAAGAAAATATTATTTCTTTTTGGGATTCAAACAAGTTGAGAATGAAGACATTCGTGTTAAGTAGAATATCCCAGTAAAGACAACCCAATTCTTGTAATTATTATTTTATGCAAAGACAAAAACCCATGAATTATTTAGGTACTTGAAATGATAGAAAATTTTGGCACCCATTAATTGCGTCCTACTCTTCGGAAAGTTGCGTGTACTTGAAAAATAAGTCTTCCTTCCTAAAAAATATCTCCCAAACTAGGATTTTTGTTTTACTTCTCTATTCATAATTTTTGAAGTTGGGTACATAATACATGGTCGTAATCATATAACATGGTATTTATGCAAATGAGTATACATAATGAAATAAAACATTTTCCAAGTGAAAATATGAATAAGGGAAATTAAATTTGGTCCTATATATTTTTGCTTTTCGATTTTGTTATCTTGTAACATGGTCGTTATAACATGGTATTTATGCAAATGAGTATACATAATGAAATAAAACATTTTCCAAGTGAAAATATGAATAAGGGAAATTAAATTAAATCCTATATATTTTTGCTTTTCGATTTTGTTATCTTGTATTATCTCATTTGAGTTAATTAAAATACCAAAAATTGGAAGGTACAAGATTAATACCTAGTTTTGATAAAATAGAGGACCATTATTTCAAACAAGTAAGCGTAGAAAATGAATATTGTAATTTCAACAAGGAAAAACGAATCTGACCGAAACAAAATCAAAGTTTAGAATACTGGTTTATGTTTAAAAATAAAATAAAATTGAAACATGGGTCGTTAGACATTTCCACTTCACCATGCAAGATGAGAAGCTATATATGACGCCCCCAGGGCACAGGCGAGTTGGTAAAACTTGAGGTGATGTGGGAATAACTTCTCCGACTTCACGGATTCGATTCTCGTGTGAATAGGGATGGCAACGGGGCGGGGCGGGGCCGATTTTGCCCATAACATCCCCGCCCCCGAATGATTCGGGGATCTCCATCCCCATCCTCGTGGGGATCGGTTCGGGGACGGGGATCCCTATCCCC
>KV002476.1:100816-119171 GCA_001598015.1 Dorcoceras hygrometricum
GCCTCATCTAGGCTCATTTTTTCCCCAACAGCAAACCTAACAACCCAGATAAAAGACACCCCACTACTTTCTAATCCTAGACCCAACTCTTCCATCTCTTTTTTTGACAGAAAAGACTCACTTCCGAAGGAGACCAACACCACAGACTTGGGATTTTTCTTACTCAGCCAATTCAACAACACAACATCATCACCAGATTCTACTGCG
Source organism: Dorcoceras hygrometricum (assembly GCA_001598015.1). Classification (NCBI taxonomy): domain Eukaryota; kingdom Viridiplantae; phylum Streptophyta; class Magnoliopsida; order Lamiales; family Gesneriaceae; genus Dorcoceras; species Dorcoceras hygrometricum. Next base: position 101,024 of record KV002476.1, read on the forward strand.
GCCGGCTCTTGAACGAGAAACCCAGTTGGAACAACCTCTTTTTTCATTAGTTTGGACAAGTAACCAATGTAATCAGCTTCAATCTGATTGGAAGAGTTGATCAGTATAAAAGAAGTCGAGGACCTTTCAAAGGATCCTAGAAATCTGTCCCTACCCGCAGCATCACCTGTAACCATATCTATTATATCACATAACTTCCGCTCAGTCTCTGAAAATCTCATGGACTCGAAAGGAAACTCCCTCTCAGGGTGAATGATATAGTGCGCAAGGAGAGCTATAGATGCCACACCAACAATGTAGAGAGCAATAGACGCTATTCCCTCTTCATTGGCCACTTGTGGGGCCCATGGCTGCACGAAATCATAGATTATAATGTCTGGTTTGATGGTTTTAACAACGCTCCGAAAGCTTTCCTTGGAGTCATCGAATGCAGTTTTGAGGACTGGCATCAAATGGGGTGGCAGGTTCCTGGTAGTATGATATATTTCGGGAAGTTCAGTGGTAGAGAGGTGAAAATTAACGAACTCGATTGAAGGGTCGTCAATGGATTTTCCCAATGGTTCTAAATTCACGGAAGTTGAACATAAAAAAACATGAACATTTCTTTGCATAACTATAAGCCTCTTGGCCAGCTCTGTGAAGGGGGATATATGGCCGTGACCCAACCATGGAAACATCAAAACTTTGAGACATTGCTGCCGACTCGACATGATAACTGAAATCTTTTGAATTAAGAACTGCAACTAAAGGAGCAGTACTCGGTTAACTATTGTTGTATATACACCTACCAATGGGCGGCTATATATACGGTCACACCGATTTAAAAATGATTTTGGAACCACCATTTATTAAGCAATTTCATTCAAGTTGGTAGGTTCTACAGATATTGAACAAACCGGATAGGTGAGACGTCTGGATTCCGTTCAACGTGTTATTTTTCAATTTTTGATTTTGGTTCGATATCTTGTCCACATCTGATTACATCACTGATTTGACATTTCTCTGGAACTTGGTTTGATTCAATCCGATTCAAACTTAGAGTGCTGAAGTGAAAATTTTTTATCGACGTGTTATTTTTGTTGTTGAAACGGATCAAAGCATCAGCTTATTACACACATACTCGGCTTGTTTGGAGGGAAGTTGGCCCTTTTTTTGTTACGAATGTGATTCAAACTCCCCAAATAGCTAAACTCCCCCAACAGTTAGGACTCCCCAAACAGTTAAACTCACCCAACGGCTAGGAGGAAATGGTCTTGATTGTTGTCTGTAGTAAGTTGCTTGATTGTAGGAACTGTCATTAGTGGTCCCTGTTTTTTTGGTATTTAGTTATTCTAGTTTTGCTATTTATTCAGCTTATTCCCTTGTCATTAAGTGCAGTGTATGTTCTGTAATCATCAATATTAAGAAAGTTTGTTCTTACCGTGTGTCTCTTCTTTTATCTTCTACAATTGTCAAAGTTTTACTCTATCAAAAAGACTCTCTCTCGCGTGCCTGCGTACGGGTGGTGCAAATTAAGGGCTCGATTTGCACCGAAAAGCTGACTCGTTTGCGATCCTGACCTAGACGCGTCGAATGTCGGACCGGTTATGACCAAAAATTGGTCACAATGATTAACCTGTTTTTGTTTAAATTTTTTGTTTTTTCGTAATGTGACTCTTCATATGCACGAAAGACCCAGATTGTGTCTGTTCGTACTGTTCACGGACATCAGTTACAGGTATCCCAAAGGAATACAATACATGTCATCTGGTGTGCCTGGACAGAGGAATAATCTCACGTCTCCCTTAATTATAAAACCAACATTCTCCATTCTTAAACACCTTTCTCTCCCCTTTCGTTTTACACACTGATAGAGGTTGTTGTGCTTTCGGTTACCTGCTCGGTCTCCATCGTTGTACCTTGCAAAACAGACATCACTTGTACTTTGGTCCGTGGAAGAACTCAGACTGAGTGAATATATCCTTTCGACTCTAATATTGAGTAAAAATCTTGTTAGAGAAAAAAACAAACAAACAGAGAAAAAAATCTAGCTGTCAGCTGTTGACGGTTAACGAAAGAAGAAATAAAATGGCCCAAGTCCAACAGCTTTTATAGGGGGAAGACACGCCCATAGATGAAATCAAATAATTTGACTAATTATTTGATTTGTTAACTATAAATTATCGAAAAGAGGAATTAAAAGAGAGGTTATCATCCAAATATTATATTTTTTAAAAAAAATCAACTTAGAGCCTTTTTTCTGAATTGACTATATTACATTGTTGATATTTAGTTCAACTATATAATTTTAAAAGTAAGTTTGCTCTATGAAGATTCTTAGAAAGTTAAGTGTCACGAAATAAACTACTAGTCTTGAGCACGAACTGTGTTGCTGTCATACTACACATGCATAGTGATGTCATCTACGTGGTCTGATTTTGAGAGAACTTGATAGAAGGGAGAGTAGAAAATTTAAGTACAATTACTTTCTAACATTTAAAAGAGATTATCATAAAAAAATTAAAAAGGAGTTAAATACTGAATTTTATAAAAATATCACCGTACACTCTCTGAAATAAATAATTATAATGTTTGGTTAGATCTGAAACAAGGCAACCAATTGCTGACCTAATAATGCGAGCCAAACAGTACGTAGATACTTGAAAATTTATATCTAAGCATTCATTAAATAGTCGTACTTGTTGATGACCAAATAATCGGCCAGCGTGACATCAACTACTCGCCCGTCATACTCGGAACATATCGACACTTTACCATCGATCGGGGACTCACAATGTCTTTAAAGAAAGATGAAGATTGGCTTATCATATCATGATAATTCCTAATTTTGGTCCAATAGTCTTGAGTCACTAGTATAATATACCGGAATTATCATATGAAAGAGCTTGAACTTACTCAAATCCACTAGTTTTATGAGTCTGAAACTACCCCATGACGATAATTAAAAGAGTTCGGAGCCCAAGCTAATTTACCATAAGAGTTCGGGACAGGCATGAACTCTATCACTTGCACATTTCAGATGTGCTCATCATTTGCTCACAACAAAGACCACACACTCACACACTAAATAACTAAATGACTTTTGGTTTTCCGTATTTGTAGAGCTAAGGAGTTATCACTCAGAAACAATAAATATGTAATATGCTCAAAATAATGAAGGAATCCCACGAATCTTACGATTGTATACGATGATCTGGTAACAAATAAGGGTTGTAGGCGTTGTAAAGTCCATCCCCGACATTATAACTGATCGCTCTTTACTGTTTTATATACCACATGTATGCTTCATGTAACTGATCCCTCTTTACCGTTATATATACCACAAGTATGCTTCATATTAAGGGCATTCAAACATGTTTTCTGCACTAAACAAAACTTATTTATATTTGTTCTGCTCGAATCACGGTATGACTTAAGCATCCGAGAGTTACATTGAAAACACATCCGGAACCCTCTATTGGTTTCATGTCTTTCTCCAAAATGAGTTCTCAAACTGACGGAGAAGACAAAGCGAAAGCTCACCGAACCGAACCTAAAGTGAAATATTTGGTTATATCCCATATTGTTTTATAAATCACGAGAAATTTCTGATTACATAGTATGGCCTCACATACTGAATTTTCAACTTTAGATGAAGTGCGGTGAAGTATTATTTGTCCGAGAAAATGTTTTTTCCCTTAGTTTACATTTGAGGATGATTCCACGACACATCAAAAATATTATTAATTGGTGTTCTTTTTATAGAAGATTACATATGACCATTTAAATTCAAAGCAAATGATATGGGACCTACAGCTGAATATATGAACATCTTATATAAAAAATACATATAACGAACATAGGATACCCAACATTGGGTGGCTTGACTTACCTTATCATTAACACCTTCAAACTAAATCTAATTAAGACTTCTGGTCCATATTAACTCACCTCAACGTGATAGAGACAAATCTGGCAATAATAAGAATGACAAAGATGGAAAGAATCAAGGGCAACGAAGCTGCACACTTCACAAGGAGTTGATCAAGCCATGAATACCTCTGCTCACATCACAAGGAGTTGATCAAGCCAAATCCTTAAATCAAGGGATTATATTTCTTAGTTCCTTTTCTTTCTTGATCCATGTATCTATTTATTTGCTGCACCTAAGTATGTAAAAACAGCTCACGTATTCATCAATTCAAATTTCTTTATGGTAGCAGAGCCACTGTGAGCAACAAAATAAAAAAAAATCACCACAATGTCTTCCCTTTCCCACAATGTCAGTAACTTTATCACCCTCAAACTGAACCAGAACAACTATCCACTATGGCGAGAACAAGCTTTAGCCCTCGCTGAAAGCCAAGATCTGATCGGGCATCTCACCGGAGAAACATCGGAGCCAAATATAGATGACACGGCAACGACACAATCATCAGCAGCAACAGCAAAAATCACTTCATGGAAAAAATTGGATAGGCTACTCCGAGGATGGATTATCGGAACACTATCTGAAGAAGCGCTCGGCCTTGCCATAGGACAAGAGACATCTCGATCCGTCTGGAATGCTCTAAAGGAAGCATATGCACAAGATTCTCAAGAGCGAGAATTCACTCTTCGTCAACAACTGACGTATCTATGCAAAGACGAAGACACCACAATTGGAGAACATATCCGCAAATTTAAGAGCATATGCGATAATCTCGCAGCAATAGGTAGCCCATTGACCGACAAATTGTGACCAAAATATGAATCTTTCACTACAACCATGCTGAAACCACCACGCCCATCGTATACCGAATTGGTTTCACTACTACAAGGATATGAGCAACGCCAAACATGGTTCTCCACCACTGCTCCAACTCACCAATTAGCCTTCTATGGACAGAAGCAACGGCATGGTTCAGTCAAACCTCAAACCAACTTTAACTCCAACGGACGTGGTTTCCAAGCCCACAAACATCATCTCAGTGGACAAAACAATTTCAGTCAACAGAATGTTACAAAAGACTCCAAGCTGCAAAGACCCCCTCCTCCAGGAAAGCGTCGTATGACACCAGCTGAAAGAGAAATGTATAGAGATGAAACCTGCCAACTGTGTGGAGGTACGGGTCATGTCGCCAAAATCTGTTGGCACTTATCTAAATACACACAAGCCCAAGACGAAATCCCAAAGGCGTTAGCTGCTCTTACTCGCGACAACTCGGTCCTTGACACCGAATGGACCTCGGACACTGGTGCATCTCATCACATGACAGGTAACGCTGGTATGTTAAAAAATATAAGACCTTACTTTGGCAGTGACTCAGTCTTAATAGGAGACGGCACACTACTAGGAATTAAGTCTGTTGGTGATACTCAAATTAAAAATGGTAATCAAACTCTACCTTTGAACGATGACTTACATGTTCCTAACCTGAATAGGAATTTATTATCCATAAGTCAATTAACAGATCATTATCCTGTAAACTGTGAATTCTCTAATGTTGATTTTTGTGTTAAGGAGCGGGAGACAGGTCACAAAGTGATGCATGGACAACGCAAGGGTGACTTATATGTTCTTTCAAGCCCCCATGAGTTATATTTTTCTCATAGATTTAAATCCAGCACTGCTGAAGTATGGCATCAGAGTCTAGGACATCCTCAAATATCCACTCTCAAGCTTCTACAACAGAAAGGACTAATTGACGTTCAAGGGTCTAATAAACTGCAATATATGTGTGATAGTTGTCAACTAGCCAAGTTTAGCAAATTACCTTTCTCTGTTTCAGAAAATTCCAGTTTATCCGCTTTTAATAAAATTCATTGTGACTTATGGGGACCATAACCGGTTTTATCACTTGAAAAAGTTTCGTTACTATGTTTGCATTGTCGATGATTTCTCTCGTTACACCTGGTTTATTCCTCTTTAAAAAAATCTGATTTTTTCGATGCTTACCTTGCCTTTGAAAATTATGTTGCACGACAATACGATAAGAAAATAAAAATTTTTCATTCTGATGGTGGCGGAGAATTTGTTAATACTCGTCTTAGCTCTCACTTCCAAGCTGAGGTAGTCATTCATCAAATTTCTTGCCCACACACTCCGGAACAATCAGGTATGGTTGAACGACGTCATAGGATGATTCGCGAACTAGATATGTCAATGCTATTTCATTGTGGTGCTCCTCTTTACTTATGGGTAGAAGCATTTATCACAGCTGTCTTTCTTATTAATCGTTTACCTTCGACTGCTATCGACACAGATACACCATATTTTAAACTACAGCAGGTGCATCCTAATTATTCCTTCTTAAGGGTGTTTGGATCTCGATGTTTCCCATACACTTGGGACACTCGAAAACATAAATTCGATCCAAAAATAGTTCCTTGTATTTTTGTGGGATATAGTGACCGACATAAAGGTTACAAATGCTTTTAACCTCCGTCACAAAAAAATCATCATCTCACGACATGTAGTTTTTGATGAAAAACAATTTCCTTTTAAAAATTAACATGGTTCTGAAAAAACATGTTCCAAAGATCAATGGATGAGTGTCTTTGACTCATGGACTACTTTTGTTATGTCTGACAATGATTCATTATCTTCCCCTGTAGAAGTTTGCGATCCTCCTCTTCCGTCTATTGCTCTGCACCAGCGACCCAACCTGCTAGACGACCCGACTGCATCCCCTTCATCCCTTCCTCATTGTGAAACGACCACGAACCAAGGACATTCCAGTCCTATATCCAACTCCGCTGCACATGCTGAAGTCGCCAGTGAAGAATCACCTCCTTCTACCATACAACTCCCCTTGGAGCTCACTGAACCTCCCCTAGAGAGGTCCATGCAATCTGAATCTCCTCCACAACCGCACTATTCAATCAAAACTCGATCTCACTCTGGTATTTATAAGCCAAATCCAAATTATGCCCTTCTTGTTGCCAGTCCTGATATACCTCGAGTACCACGATCAATCAAATCTGCTCTTAATCATGATGGTTGGAAAGCCGCAATACAAGCCGAAATGGATGCTCTTCATCACAACAACACCTGGAATCTTGTCCCTCGTGATCCTGGTATGCATATCATTGGATCCAAGTGGGTTCTAAAACCAAAACTCAAAGCTGATGGAAATTAGAATTCTCAATTTTCTACGATATCTAAATGAAAAAATAGTTTCAGGAACAAGCAAATGCTCTCGATTGTCTTAAAGCCCGACTTTTTGCTAAGGGATATCACCAAATAGATGGTTTAGATTACACTGACACCTTCTCTCCTGTCATCAAAGCTGGCACTATTCGGGTTGTTCTCAGTGTTGCACTAGTTCAAAAATGGGATATTCGGCAGTTAGATGTCAAGAATGCGTTCCTTCATGGCCAACTAATTGAAAACATCCATATGGAACAGCCACCAGGGATGGTTGACCCAGACTTCCCAACTCATGTGTGTAAACTGCAACGTGCACTCTACGGTTTGAAACAAGCACCCCACGCATGGTTTGATCGCTTCAGCTCCTTTCTTTTACATCATGGTTTTTTCTGTAGTCTAGCTGATCCATCATTATTTATCTTACAACATTCTCATGACACACTTATTCTTCTTCTCTATGTCGATGATATGCTTATTACAGGCTCCAACCGCCAACTTCTCAACTCGTTTATTCAAATCTTACATACAGAATTTGCTATGAAGGATCTTGGTCCAATCCATCACTTTCTTGGCATAGAAATCTCACCCACTGCTGAAGGACTACACTTGTCTCAGTCTCACTATGCTCTCACCATCCTTGAAAAAACTGCAATGGTGGATTGTAAACCAATAAACACACCGCTTGAGGCCAAGACCAAAGGACTCACCAACAACACTATCCTTGATGATCCCAGCCATTATCGTGGAATCGTTGGTGCTTTACAATACCTCACTCTCACTCGACCGGACCTTGCTTACAGTGTCAACTTCGTCTCTCAGTTCATGCAAAATCCATCTCATTCACATCTCAAAATGGTTCGTAGAATCTTGCGCTATGTCAAAGGAACTATCGATCTTGGTCTCCACTTCACCTCCCATACTACACTTGATCTAGTCGCCTTCTCCGATTCAGATTGGCAGGATGCCCCATCACCCGTCGCTCCACAACAGGATACTGCACATTTATCGGTCACAATCCTATTTCCTGGTGTGCCAAGAAACAGACCACCATATCACGCTCTAGCACTGAGGCCGAATATCGTGCCATGGCGCATACCGCTGCTCGAAGTCACATGTTTAACATTCATTCTGAAAGATCTTGGCATACAAACATCTCAACCACCTATCCTATTTTGCGACAACCTTAGTGCATTGCACATGACTATAAATCCCGTCTTTCATGCCCAGAGCAAACACATCGAACTTGATTACCACTTTGTCCGTGAACGAGTTGCTCGCGGCCTACTCATTACCCGTCATGTTTCTACATTGCAGCAGGTAGCCGATGTCTTTACGAAACATGTCTCCAAAGCTACACTCGAACTACTTCGTCTCAAACTTCGCCTCCAACCCCGGCATCGTTTGCGGGAAGGTATTAACTCACCTCAACGTTGAGGATGATTCCTCGACACATCAAAAGTATTATTAATTGGTGTTCTTTTTGTAGAAGATTTCATATGACCATTTAAATTCACAGGAAATGAATGGGACCTATAGCTGAATATATGAACATCTTATATAAGAAATATATATAACGAACATAGGATACCCAACATTGGGTGGCTTGACTTACCTAATCGTTAACACCTTCAAACTATATCTAATTAAGACTTCTGGTCCAATTTTCTTACAAATGGTCTTCTTCAATGAAAAATTACAATAAAAGTTAAATTGGATCGAGCAGGGACAATGCATGGTCTTCTCAATGAAAAATTCCCTTTTAAAAATATAAATTTACAAAATGAAAACATCAATTTAAATTCCATATTAATATTTAAAACATATCTGAAGTGAAGTTTTTTATGATCCAAATGGGCAGCTATGGGCCATGGGGCAGAATGGCCGGACTGCTTTAATTTAGTTGTTCTTGGGTGACTAAAATACATTTAATTGACATAATCGGAGGTCAACTCGGAAGTGCCATCGTAGTCCAGACAGGATAACCCTGGGAAAATTTTATTGACTCTTCCTTTTTCGCTGGTCCCCCATGCAGGTTACCAAATTAGGACCACAAGATAGTTAATTAACATAATAAATCATCTCCATGCCTGCATTCCACTCGATCGGAACAAGAACTTATACCGTTTCTTGATACATAAAACAAATATATATAGATATATATATAATATCTGTGTGTGTGTGTGTGCATGGAAAGTTGAAAGGTTAAAATGCACATTTGGAAAGAATTATAGAGCAGTCTATATTCTAGACAGTAAAAATGTTTTCCGGAATATACATATATCCAAAACTCACTACATTTTTTATTTTCTTTTGGGTTGAGTCAATCTGAAAGCCCACCTACTTATATGGGAATTTGTCTAATTTTTACCAACAATCGATTTTATAAAACATTATTTGATTGAACGCACTAATCAATCGAAAAATGGGCTGGACGTCTAGAAAGAATTAATATTGCCGATCATGTACATTCAATGAAAGCGACTGGATGGAAAATATGGGCATCTTGCATGCTTGATGAATATAATACTAGATAAGTTAACTACATGTTATTATTATTACGCTTCCTACGTACAGTCCATAAAAAACCTAAACCGACCTTTTGACTCCCTCTAAATACTATTCATATCTCAAAAATTTTCTGAACTCTTCAGTGTCAATACAAAGTTTTACCAATATCACTTCTTCCCTCGTATTTTGCAATGAATCTTGGTCCCCCAAAGCCCAAGAACTCCGATCAAGAAATTATTCGAGGCGATCACGGATGCTTAGCAAAAGATATAGGACGGGAGAAGGCATATGGATGCACTTTCTGCAAACGGGGATTTTCTAACGCACAAGCATTAGGTGGGCACATGAATATTCATAGAAAGGATCGGGCAAGACTGAAGGAATTTTCGGGCGAAAATTTGCTCTCTTTGGAGATCAAGAGGACTACATCATATTGTGGAGATACTTCCCCTTCGGAGCTTAATTCTTCTACTAGCCATAAACCAAGTTTTCCAGGTGAAACAGATACAAAAGAGTACTCGTGTTTTCCTGATAAGGACGAAGACTCACGTCCCGTGGAAGAAGATCCTATATGCGATTTGCCTTTATTTTCCGAGGAGCCATTGGTGAGTGAAGTTGGCGAGAAACATGGGTCCTTGAGTTTTGGGGAGGGTCATGTGGAGAAGTTAGGATCGAGTCGAGCAGTCTCACATGTCGAAGTGGACCTGGAACTCCGACTAGGGCCTGAGCCTGATCATGATGCATCTATTAAACGAGAGTTCATATTTTGACCTTGATCCACGTTTGGTAGAACATTTCAGGAAATATTATCTTGTTCGAGGTATGCAAATTTGAGCGTTGAATGTAACGAAGCCAAGTTAGTTTAATGAAAGTCAAGTTAATATGTTTCTTAATTTCAAAATTAATGCTATTCATATTGGTAAGTAGAAGATATTACAGAGTTTATTGCTTGATGAATAAGTTCAATGGCTAGTTTGATAAATTTAATTCCCTGATCGATATATATTGGAATCCTTGTTTGATTCTCTCTTTGACTAGCCGTTTGAGCGTAAATGAGTTTCTTATATAGGGTAAAAAGGCAAATTCCATCTTACAAGTTGTTCCAAGTCAAATTTGATCCTTGGTTGTCTATGTTTCATCTTGGAGATTTCCAACAATATTTTCAAAATATATATTCAATTTTCTCCTCGTCGAACTTTAATAATAGTTCCACAAAATTTTCCACTGAATGGAAGAATATAGTTTGGTAGACATTAATTAACATGCGTTTCTTTCTTGATTTAACAGCACATGACTGGAAAATCTAGTTCGCATTCTTTTGCTTAGTCTACATGTAACTATCATGCATGACATTATATTATTATTAGTATTTTCAAAACGTCATTCAGTTTTAATTCTAATATAAATTGATGATCTAATTTGATGAACACGATGTATGCTAATGCTATGTTTTGGACAGTGGTTTATTGTATGAAAAATAAGATTTTTCCTGGAGAAATAGTCTGATTTTGCTGGAGCATTGACATGAAAAGCAATCCGACAATCGAGTGTGTCAAATCATGTTGGGCTTGTGAGGTTTCATTGGGCTTCATAGTGTTATTGTAAGAACATAAACGGACAACGAAGTTGATAAATACAATAGGATAATGTTACAAAATCAAGTTTCTAATTTCATATAATTTTTATTTAAAGATAAAGAATAGTGTTCTAGAATCCGATATTTCAGTTGGGCACTCACATTTAATATAGTATTAATTGTGTTTCAGTTTTTTTGAAGAATATTAAACGAAGATTATCAATTTATGCAAACACTGAAATTCAATTTCCCGACCGGAAAAGTTGAGGAAAAGCTTATATCAGTTTATCGGAAATCGTCACCATTATCCCAAAATTTTCTATTTATTCCCATATTCCAAGCTCAAGATCAGTTTCAAGAGTTGATAAATATGCAGAGATTGGAAAGACTTTCATTGGATTGCAATTGTTAGATCTCTTCAGATTTTGCGGAACTCTTATTAATTCAGAACTTTTAGGGGCCGAAAATGATGCCTCCTTCGGAAACCAAAGTTGAAGAGTCTTTAAAACCCTGGAAAAGCCTCATTTCTCCACTCTCCAATTTCATTTTGAGCAGCCCGATTTTCATGAAGGGCCTTGTAGCAATCTGCTTCTTCACTGCATTTTCTATCTGTTGCTTCTCCGTATTCCCCAGCTGGAGACTGCACGTACCCTGCCCGGAATGCGATCGGATTCTGATATATGAATCTCACCACGAATCCATCAATGGCAGACACGAAGAAAAAACAAACATTTCACACATTCTCTTCGGCATCGGTGGCTCAGCAGCCACATGGAGCACGCGCCGCCACTATTGTGAACTGTGGTGGAAACCCGGCATCCAACGCGGCTTCGTGTGGCTCGACAAGAAACCTGAGACCGGAGCTGGGCCTTGGCTCGCAACTTCTCCGCCGTATAAGATCTCCGCCGACACGTCTCCGTTCAAATATACGTGCTCCTATGGGTCCCGGTCGGCCGTACGCATTGCTCGTATCATTAAAGAGAGCTTCGAATTAGGATTAGAGAATGTGAGGTGGTTTGTTATGGGAGACGATGACACTGTCTTTTTCACAGAGAATTTGGTGAATATACTGAACAAATATGATCATAATCAAATGTATTATATTGGAGGGAACTCGGAGAGTGTGGAGCAAGATTTGACGCATTCGTATACAATGGGGTACGGTGGCGGCGGGTTCGCCGTGAGCTACCCCCTGGCGGCGGCGCTGGTGAGAATTTTGGACGGGTGCATTGATAGATACGCTGATTTTTATGGGTCTGATCAGAAGATTGGGGGCTGCATGAGTGAGATTGGGGTGCCACTAACCAAAGAACTCGGTTTCCATCAGGTAATCTGTAACTGTTTACAGATTTTGATTGAAATAATTAGTCTGATCTTGTTCAGATTAACAATTCTTTTATTTTAAAAAATAAACCGTAATCTTAATTAATGGAATCATCTTATCTTAACTATCTAATATTTATTCAACCAAGTATGACCCCTAAAAAGCAGCTGATTTTTTATTATTGTTTATGTTGTCTACTTAGATCTTTTGTGCAGCAAATTCTGGGATCAAGGGACAGGGTTCATACATATTTTTTTTAGGACATGGGAGTTTCAAAATTAAATGAAGTAATCTCTTTAATGGATTTTAGTGCACAAATTAATATGAGTGAGGATTGTGAAATTTCGGCATTAATGTTATAATACTTTTTTGTCACTGTCATAGGTGCATTAATGAGGTGTTTTTTAACCTTAAGGTCAAAGCACATTGGAAACATTATGTAGTTAATTAATGTAATAATTCGAATGAAATTAACAAATTTACTACTCATTACTAATGTTATAAAAAAATCCATCCGTTTTAACATATTAAGTCGTATTTGTGTTTTCAAACATATTAAAAAGCCTTGAAATCTAAATTTACAAGACATTTTCATTTTTTTCCTTAATTCATTAATAATGAAATAATTAAAATAAAATATAGGCAAATTGATAAAAGGTTAGAAATATGATACTAAATATGGATGCTGGAACAAAAAAGAAAACGTAACCTAAATAAATATGTCGGAGTGAGTATATAAAATTTAAACCATGAAATTTGTATGTAGAAAAATGTAATGTGATCAAAGATGTATATATTATACTTTGCAGATCGATATCAGGGGAAGCCCCTACGGCTTACTCTCGGCTCATCCGCTGGCACCTCTAGTCACCCTTCACCATCTGGACTATGTACAGCCTTTGTTCCCAGGCATGGATCGAATCGACTCGGTGAAGAAACTCATGCATGGGTACGAATCCGATCCTAGCCGGGTGTTGCAACATACCTTCGGCTATGACCTGACACGAAACTGGTCTGTCTCCATCTCATGGGGCTACAGTGTGCAGCTGTACCCATTTTTGGTGACCGGACAGGACTTAAGCACCCCATTGCAGACATTCGTATCTTGGAGAACTTGGAGTAAGGAGCCTTTCACGTTCAATACTCGAATCTTGAAATTGGGGCCCTGCGATAGACCAGTTATCTTTTATTTTGATGGGGTGAAGGAGTCAGGAAACGGGACTACATTCACTTGGTATACGAGGTCGAATACTCCTCCCAAGAGACAATGTAACTGGGAAAATTATGCGGCCATCCATTTGGTTAAGGGTTTTAAAGTGTCTGCCGAGCTTATGGACCCTCACGAATGGGGAAAGGTACGTTCATTATTCTTTTTTCACACGTATTTCTATTAATGATAGAGATTTAATTCTAAACCCAAAACTTTTCATAACCCGTCAAGATATACCAAAATATGCGTGTACCAGTTTACGGGAAGAATTTGTTGTTCTTCGCTTGACTTGTAATAGGAATATAGGATTATGTATCATATATATAGTGAGTAAAATTTATCATGTTTACATCTAAAATTTGTTGAACTATTCCTCTCTATGTTTGGCAAAAGTAGGCACCGCGAAGACAATGCGTGGAGATGATGAACGAGGCAGATATGGCGGAAGGCACCATAGGGGTCAAAATTAGAGACTGTAGTCCATGGGAGTCGGTAACACCACGATGAATTGAGATATTATAATCATGCATGTAATTAAATTTTGTTTTGGGGATGAAGAATTAATTTTTAACATGTACAGAAGGATACCGTGTGAGATTATTTGAACTCGGAAATCTAGAGTACCAGTTTTTTTTTTTTTTGTGTTTTTTTAAGAGGAAAATTTAATCCTTTTTTCTCCACTTTCTTCGCATTTTTAACATATGAATGTTGATGAAATATATCTGTTCAGTATACTATGTTTGTGCGCCCATTTATATCAAAATAAAAAATAATAATATGTAGATTTAATATGAAATCCTATAAACAATAGAATGCTGAAAGTTTCTCTCAAACATAAAACTAGCAGCCAACTAAAATCTGGGGTCGAAGTCCGTCGTGAGATTAAGTATAGTACAGATTTACTTCTTTAGTTATTCTCCAAATTCTGCTTTCGATTTAAAATTTATATGGATTAATCAGTATATGAGCTATATAGTTTATTAGTCCAAATAAACTATATTTTTTAAGATAAAAAATGAATAAATTAACAACCAATCAGACAAGACACAACGGCTAACGGCTACATGCCTGCACAAGAACTCTTCAAACATCATTTGCTTTGTTTTCTCCATCATTTGATTTGTGTTCTGGTAATCCAATATAATAACGTCAAAGTCCAATAATTCCTTTAATGGTCAACCGTGGATCCAATAATTCCCATTTCAATGCTCTCCACAATCTACAATAGTCCCACCTCCTCAGAATCATCTAAATCTTCCAGAACAATCTGCATTTTTCTTACCCCTTTAACCTTTGTTCACGAAATAGAGCGACACATTTTTCCAAGAACATGGGTTGGTTGCCGGAAATTGGCTATATCTTGGGCGGCGATGGGGATAGTTTCTGCTCTCAGAGTAAGAACACATCAAGTAGTTTGGGGATTCTATCCTTTGAGACGGCCAAAATCATGTCAACACTAGTATCCCTTTACAGATCCCTCTCTAGTGAAGAGATTTTCAAGTTGAGAGAAGAGATTTTAAATTCTCAAGGTGTTGCGTTTCTGAACTCTAGAGATGAGAATTTTCTGTTGAGTCTCGCCTGCAAGGAAATGCTTGAAGACCTTGATAGTGCCGCCGCCGCCGTTTCTCGGCTCGGAAAGAAATGCAATAATTTCGGGCTTAATAGTTTTGATCTGGCGTATGGGAATCTGAAACTTGGGATAACTGACTCACGGAAATTGGAGTATGGGTCCAGATTGAATGAGAAAAGGCTCCGGAAAATGCAGAGATTAATATCCGCCACCTGGCATCTGCACGCCGCATTGGAGGCTTTGAGAGAGCTGGAGATTACTGAACAGAAGAGGAGGAGGCAAGAGAAGAGCGAGATGATGAAGTCGAATTTCGATCCTTTTACCGAGAAACTCGTGAATCAGCGCAAAATGGTTCAACACTTCCAGGGAATTTCACTCTGGTGCAAGACGTTTGATAAAAGTGTTGGCCTAATGGCAAGAATTGTGTGCGTTGTATATGTAAGAATCTGTGCCATATTCGGGCAGTATGTTCCAAATCTGACCTCTTTTTCACTCCAAAACATCGGTTGTTTTAAGAATCAAACAGAGGTCTCCACCATTGATCTAGTCAAGGAGCAGTTTACCTCCCATTCGGGTCCTTTTACAATGACTTCAAATGCTACTCTTGTTAGGTGTCACGGGCAAAAATGGGACCTTTTCATCCCCGAGCAAGACTATAGCGTTCTATCTATTGAAAACCTTTGGAAAAAGAGTTTATTCCACTCTGCAGGGCCTCTGACTCTAGGCGGTTCGGGACTGGCACTGCGTTATGCCAATGTGATTCTATTAGCAGAAAAGTATCTAGATCCAACCGAGCCCATTGATCATATTGACCGCGAGTCGTTATACCAAATGCTGCCTGAAAATCTGAAAGTTCTTGTCAAGACAAAGCTCAGCAAGAACATGAAATGCGCAGAAGATGATGTTTCACTGGCCGTTGGATGGAGGGAGGCTATGGAAGAAATATTGTGTTGGCTTGCACCTGTTGCTCGCAACACGGTGAAGTGGCAGATGGAGAGGAGTTATGAGAAGACGAAATTCGATTCGAAACGTAGTGCTCTTTTGTTGCAGACATTGCATTTCTCGGATAAAGAGAAGACGGAGGCTGCCATTGCAGAGCTCTTGGTTGGCTTGAGTTGCGTATATCGGCATGAGAATAGAAATATACGTGTATGAAATTGTGTTTGTGACTCGATTTTGGGGTTGAGTGGGATTGGATATTTAGGCCAAGAAAACCAAGTGAGGTTGATGATAAGAATTCTTTTCATTTTTTGCATTTTTATTCGTTCATGACACCTTAGTTTCTTTTTCTGTCTCCTTCTTCGTAGTATTCAAATGTCATGCAGCAAATCTTTGAATGAGTCCACGTCCTTTTAATCGCTCAATTTACGCTACACTAGGTGGAGAACCCATATGATCCATGTTCTTATGGACATCATAATTTTTTTTATTTGAATTCAGAACATCAGTTCTAGAAAATCAAATCCGAGTGTAGCACATCCGACGCGGCAGTAAATGTTACCCTTTTAATTGGTATCATACAGTGCCTTCATTCATCTGGATCTGTTTGGATACCTTAAAATAACTTACCTCAGAACAGTACCTGCCATGTGATTCCAAGATCTATGATCACTATTAAACGTATCCAAACTGCTTATTAGGTATCGTACAACCACATATACTTTGATTTGGAGGATAAATCGTTATACCTAAACTACATACGATTTCTTAAGTTCCAGCTTTTAGTTGCTGGCCGAGCTTTTATTCAACCGGAAATGGTAATGCTCAAATGTCAGTCGAACCCTCTCACCAACATAAAAAAGATAAAAATATGAAATTAGAAAATAAAAATGGACACCGAAATTTTTACTTAAAGTCAGTAGGGTAAAATCACGGGCAAAATGAAAAAATAGAGTTACTATATCTTAATGTATTTACAAACGAGACACTATATTATGATGTCACGGAGCTCTAACAAATGAAAAACAACTAAAGAAAATGAGTATGACAATCATCCTATGCACTAAATGAATATCTCCTAGTCGTCCAACACAGCTCAAGAATAATTTTAACTATCCAACTTGATATTAGGGATATCATCATTATAATCATCATCATCACATGGAGCTCACGGGTGAAGATAGCATTAGCGGGGATTTTGAAACAGCTCTAATTTTGGGTTTTCCCATGCTGTGCAAATTGTCATTCCTATTTCATGCTTATGAAATTTCAAATGGAGTTTGATGTAATCGAATTCTCTGAGCTGATGAGCTGTCATCATCTCAAAAGGTTGGGGATCGGGATGTCGGGATGGTTGGTGAGTGAAGGGTGATCGATGCCTTTGAAACACCTACAGTCACATATAACGGGTCAGTGGGCGTCGAAAGTGTGTCGGGCGAAATCCTCCGATGTTTAAGTCAGGTCGGTACGTGGGAGCAAAGAGAGCGAAAAGGGAGAGAATATGTAAACTAACAGCGAGTGAATGCATGAATGAATGTGTAAGGGAGCGTGCCTGAGTATTTATAGAGGAGCTAGGCGGTGGTAATGAGCGCCTTACCCGACACGCTGGGCGCTAGGGTACTTCTTGTTAGAGTAGATGCCCAACTAGCCAACTTGTGGCGTGTGGATTTTATAGACTCTTGTACAAACATTCTTTATATATGATATTCGCATTTACTTATATGGCATTCTTTACTTTCATTATGTGTGTAATGATTTACAATTGTGTTGAGTAAAGACCTAGAATGCACTGAAGCGTATGTTAGATGTGATAGTGGGTATGACGGCTATCATGAAACACATCTAATAGTCGCTGTGCATTCTGAACATGTTCCTAGTCGATTGGGCCGTCAAAATGAGGATAAGGCCGC
>KV002477.1:56067-79416 GCA_001598015.1 Dorcoceras hygrometricum
ATTCCGGTCGTGGACCTGATTAAGGAGAATCTACCGCCGCCTACATTGAAGTGCCGGATTCCCTGTGAATCTGGTCGGAGCCAGGCGCCTAGACGCCAGCAAGGTAACATTCATTAAACATCCTATGTATGTTTTATTGAATAGATTTTATGTATTGAACGATTCCCGGTGCAAAAATTTTAAACTTCCGCTGCGCCCCGGGAAAGGGGATCCGGATCCAACACTGCGCCAACACATCGGTTATATGATTCGGGGGCGTCGGCGCCCGGCCCCCCTCGGGGATACGCTCGGGCCGAGCCCCCGACGTCGAGGCCTCCTTCTTCTTCTTCTTCTTCTCACGCTGTCCTCCTTCTCGGATGGGTTAGAGGCCCTCCTCTTCTTCGTCGTCTTCTTTGAGGACACGGCAGGGCCGAAGAGCCCGCCGCAGCCTCCTCCTCCGCCAACTTCAGCATCTCCGCCTTGCCCATTCGCTCGTCTGCAAAGGAAGGAACAAAGCAAATGCTAGTTCAGGCAAGTAGGAGCTCGGGTACATATATAATGACACGGCTAAGGCAGGACACGACTATACCGAGGTCCCCGACCAGCTCGACCCCCCTCCTGCTAAACCCGAAGAAACACAGAAGATCTTCTTGGATAAGCTCAGGAGCATTGTATCTCTTCTCACGCATGGCGTCGAGGAAGGAGGCCAAGTTCGGGGACCGCTCGGGGGTTCGGGGAGTCAGAGTGTACATGTTGTCCCGCCAGTGCATCTCACACTTCCAGGGGGTCCCTCTTCTTCCCAACCCGTTTCAAAATGAAGAACCGGCTCATCCAACCATTATGGGAGCTCGGGTTCCCCTTGATAAACGCGTGATCCCCCTTATGCGAAAGGTAAAATTTCCCCGGGCTTAGTCTCTTGACTTGGACCAGTTGCATGAGAACATAAGGGACTAGGGGAAGATTGTGGTAGCGGAGGAGTACGCCCGAGGCCAGAAGGAAGCTGTACGAGCTGGGGGCCAGTTGGCTAGGGCTTATCTTAATATGCTGGCAGTGGGTAGCGATAAACCTCGAGAGAGGGAACCGAAGACCCATCTTCAATTGGTTAATAGAATGTGTGGAAGTCTCGGGGGGGAGATGGGCCCTCTCCTCGGGGCCGGGGATAACTACCTCAAAATTGTCGAACATCCCCCCCTTCTCCTTGATGAAGGAGATGTCCGACGACCTAAGATTGGAGGACTTCTCCTCGTACCAGGGAGCATTCTTGGACCCTAGCTCGGCCTGGTCGGGAAGCCAGGGCCCTTTTACCTGAGGGCTCTCGGGGTTACTATCTATAGCGTTCACTACGCTCCTGACGGGGCTCTCAGTAGAAGACGACATTCTAAAAGAGATAAGACTTACTGGAGTAGGGGTAGGAGATCGAGAAAACAACAAGGAAGCTCGGGAACAAGAGAGAATTTCTGCAGAGTAACGACACAGTGAAAAGCGAGAGTGAGAAATGAGGCATGCAGGTCGAAGTATTTATAGGAACTTGAGGATGATCGTGACCGCCCGATCTCCCGCTCCTCAACGGCCCAGATCACCTAGGGAACTTCAACCGTCTCCTCGGGGGTCAGGCCTCCTCGATCTTAACCATTTGCTGAAATCTTATCAACGGCTAAGATGCAGCATCACACGGATTATGGTTTTCTCCCGAAAACACAACCCGACCTCAATCCATCCGTCCACGTGTCTCCTTATCGACGGTCGCAGTACAACATCACGAGGATCGCGATTTCCTTCAGAATTGCGGATGATCACCTCGGGTCCCGACCTCAACCATACATACTCCTATACTTCAATTCTTCGTCTAGGACTCGCGGCAGGGGATACTCCTGATGCCCCCCATAACCACCTCGGGACCCAAGGACCGAGCAGCTCACCTGAAGTCCCGACGTGCCTTACCAAGATCGGATGTCACACAAGGATTTCGTACGAAGAGCTCGGGAGATGGACCGAGGACCCCTGCCTAGTTCAGGAATATCGCCCGAGGACCCTCTCTCGACGTGATGAAGAGTCCACCCTGGATACGTCTTTCTTGGTGTAGAAGAATCCTGTAGGGATACGCCTTTTCTTATTTAAAGAATCCTGGGTCGATACGCCTTTCCTTATTTAGGCAAGAGGATCCCAAGGATCATGGAGGATATTCGCCAAGATATTCTCTTCCACCGCCTTAGCCCCTCTATAAATACCAGGTTCGCTCCCTCATTCTACACACACTCATTCTTGCACACTTTTGCACTCAGCATATATTTCTCTCGATTTTGCTCTCGCACTCTGCCTGACTTAAGCATCGGAGGGACTTCGCCGGACACACTTCCGGTGCCCTTTGACCAGTTATTTGTGGTTGCAGACATCGAGGAAGAAGCACAATCCGTCCCCTGTCGCTCGACGTGCCCAAGCTCCTCGACGTGGTGGTGTTTGCTCGTCGGCTGAGATAATTTGGCTACATCAATACTCTATTTTTTGTACTTGCTCAGATAATGTCTGCGCGAATTGTTCCGGTGACCCTTATCATGAACTATGATTGCATAGATTCATAGATGGATTCAAATCATATATTTTGAAATATATTAGAAATGAGACAACAATTTTCAAAAACACTATTTTTTATCCACTGTAATGATGCATTTGAAATTTATTCTATTTTGCAAAACCAATATATAAATAATCAAAATATGAATTAAAATATAATTTATTAATTTTTAAGATGACATTATAATCAAAATTCATATATTTAAAAGCATCGGTCAAAACGCAACCTAAAACGTATTTCGATAATTAGCAAACAAGTGATTTTACCATACGTGTCTAATTAACCATGAACGCATTGCTCATTTACAAGTTTCGTGTTCCCCTTTGGAGCACAGTCCTACCAATTGTATGACCTGTAAATTGCATTTTATTATTTCTTATTCTATGATCTGTTTTATACTATTAATTAATTAATATATAAGGCAAGACAGTTTTCGTTGGGTTAAGCGTATGTGAGAGTAGTACTTAATTAGTGACATATTGAGAAGTTCTTGTGTGTTGTACACATTATACTGTTTGATATAGTTGGCTAAGTGGATCGTAAAAGAGTGACGTTAGATCTTAACAGATAATATTATTATGTTGGGATAGGATCTGCTGTAGGAGAAAGATAAGACTGATCTCTAAGGGTACGTGACATTACTAACAGTTAGACATGCACTTCCTCGAAGTCATGGAAGTCATGGGCTTAACAACCAGACCCTAACATAATCAATAGTTGCAGTTCGCACTAAATACAAAGCAATGCCAGTTATCTTCGGTCTCAACTCTGTAGTGATACATCCATTTTAAGTGATAATAGTGATAGTTACACATTGACTAATAAATATTTTTGGTTTAATAGTAATAGTTTGATTCTAATCATGTTATTATGAATTAGTTTCTTTTTTAGTGATGCGGTAAATTAATTTTAAACAGTTGTTGTTTGATCACCAACGTTATAAAATATGTAGTTCTATTATCACATAACTTATTATACACCCAAATGCGACAAAATTGTTATACAAATTGTGAAATAATATAAAATTATTACGGACCAACAACATGAATATTTTATTCGTTATTATATACCAAAAGATGGTCGGTGAAGATGTATATTAGTTGTTAAGCACCATCACGGTCACAATTAGACAAAAGTTTTACTTTAGAAACTTAAAAAAAATTGTGTTTAGTAACTTAAACGTGGATTTTGAAAATTTTAAAACGTATATTCTCGTCGCCTTTGCAGATCTAACTAGGTAGATCTTATTCCAGTTATCAATATTTGATTCATAATCTGACTGATATAAATATTTTGGTACCCAAACTATTTAACATCCATGTTAAATTATTATTCACAGATATAATAAAATTTTCAAAGGTAAAATTATCATGTTTCATTATTTTAGTGTCGTTGGATCTCGAATTTAGAATTCACTAGTGAAATTATTATAATTTTAAAAAATTGTTGTCTTAGCCCCAAAAAGATCTATCCATGGTCATATGACCTGTTAGGAATGTGACTTGTGGTGAAAGTAACGAGTGAATTCTTAATTATTTGTTTCTTTTATCGCGTTTAAAAGATTTGATTTCATGAGTTTTGTCCTTCTAGACTTCTATATTTTAGAAAAAGATTAGTGAAAAGCTTAGATGTTAATTTTTCTTATGAATTTAGAGTTTGCTTCATGATTAATCTCCATTTTATTATTTGTAGTTATCTATTCATGAGCATAATAAGGAACCGTTGTCTCTACATATAGAGTTCAGAGACGAGTTTTAGACAATTGTTGGGAGAAAATCAGAAAACAATTTTTCAGAGTGTTGCGGTGATTGGAGTTTAGTGTTTCTGTAGAAGTGCTGTGTTGAATTGAAAAGCACACGAGATAATATTGATGGGATAGGGTGAAAAGGGGTGTCGTGAGATTTCATACAACTTAGGCACCGATTCTTAGATCAAAATCCAAGTTTACGTGCATTTAAAAATTTATTTAAAAGGCAGCACGTAAAAGAAAAACCAGATTGCGTCTGAGCTGGACCAACAGCTCTACGAGCTAGTCCAGATCACCTGCGATCTGATCTGTTAAATCTCGAGCTGCAATAGCTCATGTTCTTGAAATGTTTATGCACGAGAAGTAGATCAGGTAAGATATAAAATCATGCGGAAACAACCTGAATTACCCTCTTAAAATTAAAAGCTAATGATACTGTTTAAATACATGTATGCAGATGCAATGCAGAAAGCTGTAAATAAAACGCAGTAATTTGTTTATGGAAGTTCGGAGCTGAATCTCCTACGTCTCCCCTTCTTGAAGGATCCACTAGAAGATTTCATCTTACACCTCGTGTACAGACCCGATCCAACCGCTCACAAGCTGCGTGAACTCCTAGCCACAAAAGCACATCAGCTCGCAGGCTGCGTGTCTAACTAACCAACACTTTTTTTACGTCTCAGTGAGAAAGACTACATTGCGAACTTGTTTAATGTCTCTGTTCAAAAACTGATAGGGGATTTATTTTGTGTTTTTGATTCACTCATCTAATCTAATCAGCTCTCTCTCAAATATGTGAGTGAATCATGTGTGAGAATTATACAATGTACGCTCACTCTCAAATGTATTCTCACACACTGGGAAGTGCTTCTCTCTAAGATGATATCTCGATATCTTCCCAGGGTTGTGCAGTCGACTGTAGTAACTCATTGAAGCTCACGCCTGTGCACCAGCTCACACATGAGCACACGACCAGCTTGCACATCAGCTGTCACATGAGTGTGCAAGCTTGCGACTAGCACTACTCTCTGTTTTTGTGTTGTGTCTTTCTGCACTTGTATTCTTTCTCCGCTCAATCTGTTCTTTCTCTTTCTCTTCTTCGCTCTTCGCTCTTGATATATAAAGCCGCTTGTGAAATTCTATCTGTTGGACACAAAGTTATAGCCGTTGTAAAAGCTTCTGACAAAGTTGTACCTTGTGTTCTTTATCATTAAATGTGTTGCAGGCTTTGTTGACTTTAAGCTTTCTTCAATTCTGCGCTGCTGCATCCACTGCACACTTTGAGCTTTTGTCTCGATCAGAAAAATTAGTTTGTCTTCTAGTATTTTGAGATTGTGCAAACTAATTTATCTGATTTATCGCGAAGCTCCTTATATGATCTACCAGCTGGTCTTCGAGCTGATCTCTTTGATCTGGTCTTCTTATCTGTTGTGCTCTTCGTTCACAGCTACTCTAAACTGCTCTTGAATGGTCTTCGCTGTTTCTGTACACTTCTAGGATCTAAGCTTGTCTCCCAGCAGGTCTCTTCTTTGATTATGTGTACTTGCTTGTGATCTTCCTCCTTGATCTCTGTGATCGAATGTATCTAACAACATGTGATCCTCTGTTTACTTGGTTAATATTGCACCAGTGATTATATCCTTTCTCCTTTGGATCACATCTGTTCTGATTCAGCTTTCACTGGACCACTAATCTACGCTTGATCACTGATCTGAGCTGTTATTCTCCTGAACTGATTTTCCTCTACTGTACCAGCTTGG
The DNA here is from genome assembly GCA_001598015.1 of Dorcoceras hygrometricum. Lineage (NCBI taxonomy): Eukaryota > Viridiplantae > Streptophyta > Magnoliopsida > Lamiales > Gesneriaceae > Dorcoceras > Dorcoceras hygrometricum. The sequence continues at coordinate 62,126 of KV002477.1, forward strand.
GCGTCCCCTACTATTCCAGCTTGGATGTCCTATGCTGCACCCGTTTGGGCGTCTCCTCACTGTTCCAGCTTGGACATATTCTCAACAGCTTGCAGCACTCGTCTAGTCTGTTTTGCTGCAGTAGTCTTATCCAGCTCGCATCCATCTGCTACTACCTGTGTATCAGCTTGGATCTATGGAGACTGATCGAGTACACCCTGCTCTTGAATTTCTTCTTCTTCTACGGGGTTCACCTCGAGCTCGTCAATCTTCATCTTCCACAATAAATCCATCCGAGCTGGTTTGTGCTTCACCAGCTTGTTTCTAAGCTGCTCTGATTATGACAGGGGTTGCACATCGGTCCTAAACCGTTAGTAAAATAATAGCAGGTTTTGTGTTAATCAAAATTAAGATTCTGATATATAAACACATGTCCAACGAATATCCATTTTTAATTATGCATATAACAGATTGTTATAACTTCGAAGATCCAAATATCAATGTATAGATACATTTTATAACTTTGATTATATATATGTTACTATCAAATGATATGCTGTTGATATTGTATGCAATCTTCGTATCAAAAATATTATAAATAATCTGATTTGATTGATTAAGTCACACGGCATATCATTATTTAATTACTCCTGAGCGTCGTAATATGAAGAATGGTTACTTCACTATGACTAACGCCTTATGACTTGAACACCAAATTCGTCGCATTAGCATATAAAATATGACTGGGGAATAAAATATGGTTAATGTGTCCCTTTTGCTTAGATAAATGCGCATTAAGTAAACATATAATCTCTCTGATATTGACCATAATATATACACGTAGCTACAATAAGTAAATATTACTTCAGTGACATAAATTATTTTTTTGGAAAAATTATAATGTACCTAATTTTGACATTGTCGTCTTGAGTCCATACAAACGCAACGATATCCTAGCATGGTTATATTTAAAATCTCGGACTCATTCAACTTCATGGATCATAAGAATACAATTTTTCTCCTTTACTCGATAAATAATAAGTTCAATCTTGTGATATGTCAGTAAATCAGTTTGTGTAGGCATGAGCTCGGCCTTTTCATTAGGCACATGCACTCAGAATTCGCTCACAACATATTTCATGTTCTCATAAATTCATTCTCCATATTGCATAACCGAGGACTTCAGGAGCCAGACACTTAGATCAGTTAGGAAGCCCGTACTATGTCAGTTTGGGGGACCGGACACTCAAAAACGGTAAACATAGAATACACGAAATAAGGAAAGAATCCCAAAAATCTCCTGATCGATAGGGATCTGATCGAATCTAGTAACAAAGCAAGAGTTTTAAGAAAACATTCCTTGTAAAATTCATCTTCAACATGCTAACAGACCCGTCCCAATACCTATAAATACCCCATATACAATTCATATCAACGACATTCAAACCTTTTTACACTCAGCACTACTATTCAGTTGCACTGCTTTAGCTCGGGTCAAGATATGACTTAAACATCGGAGGGATCACGATCGAAATGCATCTGACACCCTCTAACTATTGCTCATGATTTAAGGTCATTCCCTTATCTAACGGTCCCCAAGGTTCTAAGGTAAGACCAAGACAAACACCCATCGGATCCAACACGAGGTAAAAATTTTTGTTACATCAAGTGACGTCATACATGGAAAACTGAAGTGATAGATTTAAGGTGGCCAAGATATGGAGGATCAGTGAAGATATGATTAGGAAGTCTCACATCGTGGGCCTGAAAGATCATGGACTCAATGTTGCACAAATCGCCCAGCTGATAGCAACCACTATCGAGAAAGTGTTCGCTTGGAGATAGGAGGCTAACCCCCCTCTTGACCCGAATCCTCAGTTCAAGGATCTGAGAAAGTTGTGCGAGGAGGTGCAACATATGAAGGTGATGCATAATCCTCCCCACCTCCCCCATCGAACCAGGATGTACAAATGGAAGAGATGTCGAGGTTAAGAGAGGGAGTACAGAGTTTAAGCTAAGTACTAATCGACCCACCACCACCACCAGGCTGCCCTGTCTCTATTTTTACGGAAGTGTTGGCTATCGAAATCCCCCCCACATTTCAAGTTCCCCATGTAAGAGAGTATGACGGCACAAGAGACCCCGAGGAGCACCTCTGCCAATTTAAAAATGCTGCAAATTAGCCCATTGAGCTTCTTGGGTTCGTCTTCAGTTTGAAGTTTTCCGTAGGACTCTTCTTCAGAGTTATTCCGCGTCAGGGTTCCACTATTGCACGACTATGCTGACCATATAATATAGAATTTTCTTGACCACTCTAGTCCAATCTGCCGAATAGTGGTCAATCGTTTCCCATCGAGGGGGATCAAGTGATTTTAGGACTTTAGTAAGGCATTCATCCATCAGTTCGCCAGCAGCAAAGAAACAACTCATGATGACATTGAACTTTTCAATGTCAAGCAGAAGGAGAAGAGAGTTTTCTTCAGTATTCAAAGTTGCAATAGGACGATTATTGAGGTGCAATCAGATACCCTGGATTTCCTTAAAGGGGCCTTCGCCCAAAGGTTGACTGGAGAAGATTATTTTGGTCTTTAGTAAAGAATCATCCCAAAAAAATTTGATGAGCTCTTTACTCGGCCGAGGAATATGTAAATTTAAAAGAGGTGCAGACAACTCAAAATATTGATCAGAAGGCTCCCACAAAGAACACTATGGAAGCTCGTACAGAAAACCCTATTGCTCGAGCTAATCGCCCAGACCCTATCCCTCTCGGGCATGACTCGTGTGCCTCAATAATTTATTGAACCAGGAGCACTGGATATTTATTATGACAGAAGACTAGTGCAATGATCACAGGGAAGCGAGAGAGACCTTGAAATCCTCAATCCAAGAAGTTTTGTGATTCATAGAGATTATAGCCATACTACGGATGAGTGTCACCATATTCATCATTAGTTGGAGAAGATTTTGTTTCACAATCTCGATGTAAATGCAGTATTGGTGAATAGGGGGCCACCCCAGCCCCGGAAGAGAGGAAGAGAAGTAATGATTTGGTAGTAGGGGAGGAGACAACTAATAGAGGAGGATGAACCCCCCGATGACAACTGTGAGGACGGGGAATATCAGATGATAATTAGCGAGTTAATCAGATCGGAGTAGTGATTAACCCAAAAGAGATACTTCAGCTTGGTAAGCTACTGGTTAAAACCAGCTTAGATGCGTGCTGGTCCAAGACTTCGTGCTAAGCTGATGATACAAGCTTTTCGAGTTTGGTGCAGATTATCATTGTTTTGAAGCATGCTTTTAAGCACGGATAATCAGAGCTGATTGATGATTTATTAGTAGAGATGTTACAGCTTAAGGATTCAGGCTGATAGGAATCAGTTTTGCTGCCAGCTGGTCTACGATTTCGCACGAGCTAGTTGAGGTAAACTGTTTCAGGTTCAGTGAAGTCAGCGACGGGCTGATCTAGTCTTATGTAATTTATTGTAAATCGATTTGAGTTAGAGCTAAGATGTACTGATGGAGTGCGAACAGGTCCAATGATCTCTACCATCTTGCACTCAATAGAAAGTAGTGTGATCTGGCTCCAGCTTAGAGGTATGCTGGTGGATTTTGACGCTAAACTAAGACCAGTTTTGGTCTGAGCTGTTTGGGCAGATTAGTTCCGATCTGGACAACAAGTTTGAGCGCTAATCTGGATTGTATCCTGTGAACTATTTAGCGGAAGTAGTGTTATCGATCAGCTTAGATAGTTGTTGGTACCTTCGGGTTTGGCATAGATCAGATTAGACGTGAGCTGGTCTGAGAGGATAGCTCTGAGCTGAACTGCTAAATTGTGCTGGTTTAAGTTTCTGCCGCGAGCCGGTTTTTGGGGACACCACCTTAGAGGTGACCAGCTCTGGGATTTTCCTATGTGAGTGCGAGCTGGATCCAGCTTAGAGATGTGTTGGATGCTGTGAGCTGGTATGTTTGGAGCGAGAGCTGGTATTGTGTCTGCGTGCCTAAGCTGGAACAGTGGAGAGGTCTGAGCTGATCTAAACACTGCTGACCAGACCAGGTCTATGTGAGTGATTCAAGCTGGATGTGTGCTGCTTGAAGTACCTGAGCTGATCATCTGAGCGCTGTGCTGGATGAAAACAGCGTACTCCTGAGATGGTTTGACTACACTGTAGCTCTAAACTGGGGTGAGTGTATATAAGTATTGATCGTTGACCAACACTTAGTTATTTTAGAATACACCTCTCGTTATCCTCTCTCGAGAGTTCCCCGACATATATCCTCCAAATCCTCGTGGTTACTATTCACCCGACCTAGGGTTCCCCAGATTTCCAGAGATTGGTCGGTCAAATTTGAGTGAGAGTACCTCGGTTGGAAACCCCTCTTCGAGGCTGACGTTCTTGTACCAATTTGGAGTCGAGAGGAGGCCAGACGGAGGAATCTCTGAGGAACTGCATGAGTTAGGTTTTGCGATTTGCGACCGAGTTGAGCTCCGATTCAGGTAACCGTGTTCTGACAAGAAAAAGCATTTAACACTTTACCGGGTTTTCCATGTACTGCCCAGGATCGTGGGCCCTTTCGTATAAGTGTTAGTTTTTATTCCTAGCGTTTCTCTTTGAGCTGGATAGTGCTCTGTTGGTTAGACGTAGTTGTTTTGAGCTACGATGCTTTAGGTCGTGAGCCGTGTAAGCTTAAGCAGAGCTGACTTCTTAGGTATCTTGGCATATTAGAGCCTTTCTTGTAGTTTTTGTCGTAAGCTGCTGGCCTTGAGCTATTGGCCGAGACTTGAGCGGAGCAAGGAGTGTGTTCTGCTGTTAGCCATAAACTGTGCTGAGGTACTTTGCCAAGATATGCGTGAGGTACGGATTGAGCTTATATTAACAGCTTTGATATAAGCATGAGAATATTTTCAGCGTGAACTGAATTGTTGTGTATTATGTGTTGGCTTGAGTCTGCTTAGCCGTGCTTTATATGATGATTTACTGAATTGCTTATGTGTGATTATAATGTGCTGTTTGTAAGCTGATTCTGTCTTGCATTCATGAATAGCATTTTGAGCTGATTCCTTTTGATACCCGATTTTATCCGAGGATGGATAGTGCCAGAATGCTGATTTGAAAATAAAATGAGGGGTGTTGGTTGGCTCCCATACCCTTGACTCCCTGCTGCGAGATTTGTGTCTGTCCTGAGGTTCAGTGTTTGCTCCCATCCCTCAGTAAGCTGAATGGCACCAGATGGGTTGAACTTTGAGACTTTGTGCTGCTGGTACTACATGTGGGACGGCTGTGTTGCTCCCATACTTCCACATGCAATGTAGCCACTGATTACTGATTCATTGATTTAAGATTGATGATTCACAACTGAGTCTGTTGTGAGCTTGTGACAGCCGATGATTCTTCATTGTACCCTTCATGCATTGCACGTCTTGAGATATTGCATGTCTTATCTGAATATTGATTTATGAGTGCTATTCATAGTGAGGCTTGACCTCGCTGTTTTTCCTTTTTTGGGGGCTTCTTTGGTCTTGTGTTTGCCCTTTGCAGGTTCTACAGGTAAATCAGCTGGAGCGAGCGGTGCGTCAGCTAGTAGACCCCCTTTTTGAGTCCCAGTTATGTATATTGTATTGAGTCAGTTTACTAGGGGATGCCTTGCGTGAATGCTTGTATTTGAAGATTTGTATCTATTGAGATATTTGTATACATTTCTAGTACTGATATTGTTGTGTAGATTTTGAGTTAAAAATCTATACTTTGAGTATGAATGTATTTTGAATTGTATTTTTTGTTCAGGGCAAGAAAGAAAATTTTTAAACCCACATTTTAAGCTTCCATATTTTACATTAATTTGAGTGCTTAATCTCTGATTTAAAGCACTGGACCTGAAATTTTGGTATCAGAACTTAAACTGGGATAAGCTCGTTTCTTTTCTATCACGCTTGAGTCTGGGCATAGAGTTTGAACTTTCATTTGTGCTTGACTCTGTGATTTATATATCTGCCTATGTGTTTACCTTGTTAGTCTTGGTTAGATGCTATCGAGAAGGAGAGGTAGAGCTGCTAGGCAGGTAGTTAGGGAGTCTAGAGCCCCGGAGAGTGACGAGGATGCTTCTCAGCCAAATGTACCTTTGCGTCATCGGGCTGGACATGCAGAGGTTGACGTGGAGAATTTAACTAGACAGATTGGTGAAATAGATCTAGTGTTGGCTAGATTCCAGAGAATGAATCCTCCTACTTTTACTGGAGCCGAGGGTGGTTTGATGGCTAAGGGATGGTTAGAACACATGGAGGAATTGCTCGATACCGTGGAGTATTCCAATGAGAAGAGATTGAAGTTGGCCGTTCTTCAGTTGAGAGAGCATGCTCAACGATGGTGGAAGGGTGCTTCCAGAGCCATGAGAGAGATCGAAGTCTTGGTTACTTAGGACATCTTCTGTGCCGCTTTTCGAGTATACCCCAGAATCGCATTACAACAACCGAGAGAGGGAATTTGATAATTTATTGCAAGGAAATCTGAAGGTAGCAGAGTATGCTAGACAATTTTCCTCTCTTCTTTTGTATGTTCCTCATGGTTCTAACCAAGATAGGATGAAGCGGAACAAATTTTTGACAGGGTTGAGACCATATTTGTTTCAATTGGTGTTAGCTGGTTCTCCTTCAACTTATGCTGAGGCGGTAGAAATAGAGGAGAGTCTCTTGGATGCACAGACTCATGTTCAGCAGACAGCTGGACGAGGTTTCCATCCCGTGCCTGAATGGATGTACTCATTTTAGCCTCCTCAAACATCTCAACAGTCGAATTGCCAAAGGTTCAAGCCTCGAGGGAAAAATTTTACGAGATGATCGAATTCGAGTTCTTTTGGTTCAGATAGCTCTGGAGGAAGTGGTTCTAGACCGGTGGTTTGTGGTCAGTGTGGAGGTAAGCATGTGACTTCTCAATTTTGTGAAGTTCACGGTATTTGCTATAAATGCGGGCAAGCTGGGCATTTTTTGAGAGTGTGTCCTTCGGGGAGGGGACAACCCTCTAATCTGTCACAGTAGGGCTCGATCGGTGGTTCTTCGCCGAGGTCGCAACCTCCTGCCCCGTCCCAGCGATCAGGATTCCAACGCGGGAAGCATCTAGATTCGGAGGACCTTCTAGAACTCAGTTTTTGGGATCTTGGCAAGCTCAGGTGAATGCCTTGACTCGGGAGCAATCCGATGATATACCTGGAGGATTTATTGCAGGTACTTGTACTATTTTTTATTTTCTTGCCCGAGTTTTATTTGATACTGGAGCATCGCACTCTTTTATATCTGATCTGTTTGTGCATGAGTGTGGGTTGAGTTTTACCCCACTGTATGATGTTGTATTTACCCCGGCCGATGTGAGTTTGTTGTCTCGTGAGGTAGTGTTGGATTGCATGATTAGATTTGTTCAGAATATGCTGGTGACAAGTTTGATTTCTTTGGATATTAGAGACTTTGACTGTATATTGGGTATGGATGTGTTGTCTGGTTATAGAGCTACAGTTGATTGTTTCCATGGTGTGGTGAGGTTTAGACCTAAATCTGGAGAGAAGTGGGATTTTTACGGTACAGATTCGTGGTCTAAGATTCCACTGGTGTCAGCCATGGAGATGTTTAGTCTATTATCACCGGAGAATTCAGGGTTCATGATTTATGCCCTGTATGTAACCTCTGAACCACGACTGGAATTAGGTGATATCCAGATTTTTCGAGAGTTTCCAGATGTTTTTTCAAATGAGATTCCTGGTTTTCCTCCGAGAAGGGAGATTGACTTTAGCAATGAGTTGGTGCCAGGGACTATCCCAATTTATAGAGCTCCATATCAGTTGGCGTCAGCTGAGCTAAGGGAACCTAAGGACCAGTTGCATGACCTTTTAGAGAAGGGTTTCATTAGGACGAGTATGTCACCTTGGGAAGCTCCGATTCTATTTGTGAAGAAGAATGATGGATCTATGAGAATGTGTGTTGACTTTTGGTAGCTGAACAAAGCGAAAGTAAAGAATAAGTACCCACTACCGAGGATAGATGATCTGTTTGATCAGGTGCAGGGATCAGCAATATACTCTAATATTGATCTGCGATCTGGGTATCATCAGTTGCGGATTAGAGATGCTGATGTAGCGAAGATGGAATTCCGGACTAGATACGGGCATTATGAGTTCTTTGTGATGCCGTTTGAATTGACCAATGCCCCTGCTGTATTCATGGATTTGATGAACCGCGTCTTCAGGGAGTATATTGATCGCTTTGTGATTGTTTTCATCGACGACATTATTGTGTACTCGAGGAACAAAAGAGAGCATAAGGAGTTTGAGATTAGTGTTGCAGACACTGAGAGACTCGAAGCTGTATGCAAAGTTCACTAAGTGTGAATTTTGTTTGGATAGGTTGATCTTTTTGGGTCATGTCATTTCTTCACAGGGTATTTCGATGGATCCTAGTAAGGTTGATGCAGTTCTTGACTAGAAGCGACCTAGGAATGTTTCTGAGATCCGTAGTTTCTTGGGTTTGGCTGGCTATTATAGACGTTTCATTGAGGTATTTTCTTCAATAGCTAGACTATTTACGCAATTGTCCCATAAGGATAGGATATTTATTTGGACAGACGAGTGCGAGTCTAGTTTTCTTTTGCTCAAGAAGAAGTTGACTACTGCTCCTAATTTGGCTCTACCGTCGGGTTCTGGAGGTTTGGTAGTGTGCTCCGATGCTTCTCTGAGTGGTATGGGTTGTGTGCTGATGTAGAACGGGCGAGTGATAGCTTACATGTCTCGACAATTAAAACCCCACAAGAACAGGTATTCCGTTCACGATTTGGAGTTGGCGGCCATCGTATTTGCTTTGAAGATTTGACGCCACTATCTGTATTGTGAGCAATTTGTGGTGTACACCGATCACAAGAGCTTGAAGTATATCTTCACTCACTCCGATTTGAACATGAGGCAGCGTCGTGGGATGGAATTACTCAAGGATTTTTATTGTAAAATTCAGTATCAACCTGTGGGAAAGAACTTAGTGGCCGATTCCTTGAGTAGAAAATCCCAGCCGGCGATGTTAGCATCATTGAGTATATCGAAAGTCCATGAGAATTTCGAGACTTCTGAATGTCGTTTTCAACCTGATGATCAGTATGTTTTAGTTTCTTGTTTTCAGGTTGAAAAACATAATTTAGCGGACATTAGGGAAGTACAGAGGACTGATCCGTACATCCATGAGTTAAGGATGAAACCCAGGATAGTCAGTCAGATGATTTTACTGTTGCTCCTGATGGATTTCTGAGATTTTGTGGTAGATTAGTGGTTCCGAATCTGATAGACCTGAAGGAAACTATCTTGAAAGAGGCCCATTGTAGTCGTTACAGTGTGCATCCGAGTGAGAAGAAGATATAGCATGCCTTGAAATCTCACTATTGGTGGAAAGGAATGAGGAATGATATTTCTAGATTTTTAGCACGATGTTTGAATTTCCAACAGGTCAAAGCCGAGAGGATGAGACATGGCGGATTTCTGCAAAGTTTCGAGGTTCCCTAGTGGAATTAAGAGCACGTTGCTATGGATTTTGTGACCCATTTACCTCGACCAAACAGGGGATGTGACGCGATTTGGTGGTGATTGACAGACTTTCTATGTCAGCCCACTTCATTCCTTATGACGTAATATGTTCTATGAAGAAGATGACGAGACTATACATTGATCATGTGGTTAGACTGCATGGAGTGCCGGTAATGATAGTGTCTGATAGAGATCCTAGATTTACTTCCAAATTTTGGAAGAGTTTTCAAATAGCGACGAGGTCGAGATTTCTATGAGTTCCGCGTATCACCCTCAGACAGATGGCCAGTTCGAGAGAACTATACAGACTTTTGAGGATATGCTGCGAGCAGTTGTGATGGATTTCAGTGGTGGTTGGCATGATTCTTATCCCTGGTAGAGTTCTCGTATAATAACAGCTACCAAGTAACTATCGGAATGGCACCATTCAAATCTTTGTACGGTAGGAAGTGCAGGTCACCGATTTGCTGGAAAGAAGTTGGAGAAAAGCAGCTGTCTACCCCTGAGTTTGTACAGCGTATAAAGGATCAGATTGACCTGATTCGGAGTAGAATGATTGCTGCCAAGGATCGTCAAGCTAACTATGCTAACAGGAGCCGTAGGCCTTTAGAGTTTCAAGTTGGCGATCGAGTGTTTCTGCGAGTTTCTCCTTTCAAGAACGTGATGTGATTTGGGCTCAATGGGTAAGTTAGCTCCTAGATTCATTGACCATTTGAGATTGTCAAAATGATTGGATCCTTGGCGTATCGGTTGTAGTTGACTTCTGAGTTAGCCCGAGTATGTCACCTTGGGAAGCTCCGATTCTATTTGTGAAGAAGAATGATGGATCTATGAGAATGTGTGTTGACTTTCGGTAGCTGAACAAAGCGACAGTAAAGAATAAGTACCCACTACCGAGGATAGATGATCTGTTTGATCAGGTGCAGGGATCAGCAATATACTCTAATATTGATCTGCGATCTGGGTATCATCAGTTGCGGATTAGAGATGCTGATGTAGCGAAGATGGAATTCCGGACTAGATACGGGCATTATGAGTTCTTTGTGATGCCGTTTGAATTGACCAATGCCCCTGCTGTATTCATGGATTTGATGAACCGCGTCTTCAGGGAGTATATTGATCGCTTTGTGATTGTTTTCATCGACGACATTATTGTGTACTCGAGGAACAAAAGAGAGCATAAGGAGTTTGAGATTAGTGTTACAGACACTGAGAGACTCGAAGCTGTATGCAAAGTTCACTAAGTGTGAATTTTGGTTGGATAGGTTGATCTTTTTGGGTCATGTCATTTCTTCACAGGGTATTTCGATGGATCCTAGTAAGGTTGATGCAGTTCTTGACTAGAAGCGACCTAGGAATGTTTCTGAGATCCGTAGTTTTTTGGGTTTGGCTGGCTATTATAGACGTTTCATTGAGGTATTTTCTTCAATAGCTAGACTATTTACGCAATTGTCCCATAAGGATAGGATATTTATTTGGACAGACGAGTGCGAGTCTAGTTTTCTTTTGCTCAAGAAGAAGTTGACTACTGCTCCTAATTTGGCTCTACCTTAGGGTTCTGGAGGTTTGGTAGTGTGCTCCGATGCTTCTCTGAGTGGTATGGGTTGTGTGCTGATGTAGAACGGGCGAGTGATAGCTTACATGTCTCGACAATTAAAACCCCACAAGAACAGGTATTCCGTTCACGATTTGGAGTTGGCGGCCATCGTATTTGCTTTGAAGATTTGACGCCACTATCTGTATTGTGAGCAATTTGTGGTGTACACCGATCACAAGAGATTGAAGTATATCTTCACTCAGTCCGATTTGAACATGAGGCAGCGTCGTGGGATGGAATTACTCAAGGATTTTTATTGTAAAATTCAGTATCAACCTGTGGGAAAGAACTTAGTGGCCAATTCCTTGAGTAGAAAATCCCAGCCGGCGATGTTAGCATCATTGAGTATATCGAAAGTCCATGAGAATTTCGAGACTTCTGAATGTCGTTTTCAACCTGATGATCAGTATGTTTTAGTTTCTTGTTTTCAGGTTGAACCACAGAATTTAGCGGACATTAGGGAAGTACAGAGGACTGATCCGTACATCCATGAGTTAAGGATGAAACCCAGGATAGTCAGTCAGATGATTTTACTGTTGCTCCTGATGGATTTCTGAGATTTTGTGGTAGATTAGTGGTTCCGAATCTGATAGACCTGAAGGAAACTATCTTGAAAGAGGCCCATTGTAGTCGTTACAGTGTGCATCCGAGTGAGAAGAAGATATAGCATGCCTTGAAATCTCACTATTGGTGGAAAGGAATGAGGAATGATATTTCTAGATTTTTAGCACGATGTTTGAATTTCCAACAGGTCAAAGCCGAGAGGATGAGACATGGAGGATTTCTGCAAAGTTTCGAGGTTCCCTAGTGGAATTAAGAGCACGTTGCTATGGATTTTTTGACCCATTTACCTCGACCAAACAGGGGATGTGACGCGATTTGGTGGTGATTGACAGACTTTCTATGTCAGCCCACTTCATTCCTTATGACGTAATATGTTCTATGAAGAAGATGACGAGACTATACATTGATCATGTGGTTAGACTGCATGGAGTGCCGGTAATGATAGTGTCTGATAGAGATCCTAGATTTACTTCCAAATTTTGGAAGAGTTTTCAAATAGCGACGAGGTCGAGATTTCTATGAGTTCCGCGTATCACCCTCAGACGGATGGCCAGTTCGAGAGAACTATACATACTTTTGAGGATATGCTGCGAGCAGTTGTGATGGATTTCAGTGGTGGTTGGCATGATTCTTATCCCTGGTAGAGTTCTCGTATAATAACAGCTACCAAGTAACTATCGGAATGGCACCATTCAAATCTTTGTACGGTAGGAAGTGCAGGTCACCGATTTGCTGGAAAGAAGTTGGAGAAAAGCAGCTGTCTACCCCTGAGTTTGTACAGCGTATAAAGGATCAGATTGACCTGATTCGGAGTAGAATGAATGCTGCCAAGGATCGTCAAGCTAACTATGCTAACAGGAGCCGTAGGCCTTTATAGTTTCAAGTTGGCGATCGAGTGTTTCTGCGAGTTTCTCCTTTCAAGAACGTGATGTGATTTGGGCTCAATGGTAAGTTAGCTCCTAGATTCATTGACCATTTGAGATTGTCAAAATGATTGGATCCTTGGCGTATCGGTTGTAGTTGACTTCTGAGTTAGAAGTGATGCATGACATGTTTCATGTGTCCATGTTGAGGAAATATGAACCAGATCCTTCCCATGTATTAAGAACCGATGAAGTTGAGCTAAATCAAACTTTGAGCTATGTTAAGTATCCAATGCAGATTCTGGATAGGAAAGAGAAATAATTGAGAAACAAAACCATTCCGTTGGTGATGGTTCAGTGGAGAAAGCATTGTAGAGAAGAGGCTACCTGGGAAATGGAAGATATGATGAGACAGGAGTGGCCTCATCTATTTGAATATGCACTTTATTGACTCAGGTAATCTTTTGCTTGCTGACTAATGTCTTGAGTTATCTTGAACTCTTGGTTGGTAGCTTTTTGGAGAGCATTGAGGAATGCTGGATTGTTGCATATTTCAATTTTGGATGGTTTTCTGGTTGTAGCGACCAGATCTTTTAGAAGCCACAAACTAGAAGGATATGAGATTGAGGGATTACAATGCTATTTTATTCAACTCTTGATTAATCGAGTTTCAGATTTTATCTATGTATTGTTTAGCTTTTTATCATTTAAGAGCTAAATTTCCAGATAGCAGGAATGCAATTACAATAGATGTCTAAACAATTCCTACAAGCCAATCGGATCCTTGTTTTAATTAAAATTGTTCGGTTTCATATGCATTATTTGGTTTAAAACAGAGCACACTTCTTTCAGAATTTGGCATATTGAATTGAATGCGTTTCTTCCTTAGGCATTTACAAATCATATAAATAGGATCTTAAGTTGCTTCATGCATCATTACTTTCAAAAATCAAATCATATAAAGCGGTGTTCTCTCTCAAAAAGCCGAACCAAATACTTTCAAGAGTTTTAAAGGAAACAGGCGGTGTGTTAGGAGTTGCTGGATTTCTACCGTGATTTGTGTTCAAGAATTCAGGCAAGTAAACTTTGTTTCTTGCTCACTCAGTGAAAACATATAATCAATTCTGTTTAGCATGATTGTATGAGATTTTAAAGAAAGGAAGATGGCTTCGGCTGTTCTTCAAAACCAGAAAAGTTTATGCTCTGTTTTTATAAAGGTTGCTTCAGTTTCTTTCAGAATTCTCAGATATAGATATATGTTAGTGCGCTTGTTCATTTCAAAGCGTACGCAGATTTTCAGATTATGTATTCAGCTTTCAGTATCAGTTCTATGCATGATTTTGCTATTCCAGAGTTACCTGCTGAGCCTTTGGCTCATAGGTTTTCATTGAGTGCAGGTAATCAGCAGTAGATGCTGGAGGGAGATGATCAGAAATGGGAGGATGTGTTTATCGTGGACATCTTCCATTGTTCTCTTCAGCTTTTGTTTGATGTACAGAACTTTAGTTATAGTTATGTATGTTAGCAGATTTCCAGTTTCTTGTTTTGTAGAAATCTGTACAAACTTGTGGTGTCAAGAGATATGCTAGTCCTTCGAATTTTCATCAGCTGGTATATCTATTCAGCGTATGTTATAAGATCAACAGAGGATTTAGTTCCATATTTTTATATACCCTTCCTTCTGATTTCTTCCGTTTGCTATGAAAAGTGTTTATCAGCTTATTTTACTTCCGCTCACTTCATTGTTTCAATTATTCCGCATTTCAGCAGCAATGAATTGTGTCTATTCGCAATTTAGTCCAGAATTTAGTAACGACTTTTATGTTTATTAAGATCGAAAATTTTGGGTCTTTCAATTCGAACCCCAAATTTCTAAATTTTCTTTGAGGAAAGTCCGGGTCGTTACACTGGTATTCTTTCATTCCTGGCCTGTAGTTGTGGTTTGATTTCGAGGACGAAATCCTCTCTTAGTTGTGAGAATGTGAGGACTGGGAATTATCAGATGGTAATTAGCGATTTAATCATATCAGAGTAGTGATTAACCCAAAAGAGATACTTCACCTTGGTAAGCTACGGGTTAAGAGACCGGCTTAGATGCGTGCTGGTCCAAGACTACATGCTAAGCTGATGATACAAGCTGTTTGAGTTCGGTGCAGATTATCATTGGTTTGAAGCATGGTTTTAAGCACTGATAATCAGGGATTATTGATGATTTATCAGTAGAGATGTTACAGCTTAAGGATTCGGGCTGATAGAAATCAGTTTTGCTGCCAGCTGGTCTAAGGTTTTGCACGAGCTAGTTGAGGTAAACTGTTTCAGTTTCAGCAAAGTCAGCGACGGGCTGATCTGGTCTTATGTACTTTATTTTACATCAATTTGAGTTAGAGCTAAGCTGTACTGATGAAGTGCGAACAGGTCCAGTGTGATCTGGCTCCAGCTTAGAGGTCTGCTGGTGGATTTTGAGGTTAAACCAAGACCAATTTTGGTCTGAGCTGGTTGGGCAGATTAGTTCCGAGTTGGACAACAAGTTTCAGCGCTGGGCTGGATTGTATCCTGTGAATTGTTTAGCAGAATTAGTGTTAGCGATCAGCTTAGGAGGATTGGTGTAAGCTGTTGGTAACCTTCGGGTTGGCATAGATCAGATTAGACATGAGCTAGTTTGAGAGGATAGCTCTGAGCTGAACTGCTACGTTGTGCTGGTTTGAGTTTCTGCCGCGAGCTGGTTTTTGGGGACACCAGCTTAGAGGTGACCAACTTTGGGGTTTCCTGTGTAAGTGCGAGCTGGATCCAACTTAGAGATGTTCTGGATGCTCTGAGTTGGTCTGTTTGGAGCGAGAGCTGGTATTGTGTCTGCGTACCTAAGCTGGAACAGTGGAGATGTCTGAGCTGATCTGAACACTGCAGACCAGACCGGGTCTATGTTAGTGATCCAAGCTTGGTGTGTGCTGCTTGGAGTACCTGAGCTGATCAGCTGAGCGTTGTGCTTGATGAAAACAGCGTATTCCTGAGCTGGTTTGACTATATTGTATCTCTAAGCTAGGCAGAGTGTATATAAGTATTGACCGTTGACCAACACTTAGTTATTTTTGAATACACCTCTCCTTATCCTCTCTCGAGAGTTCCCCGACATATATCTTCAAAACCCTCGTGGTTACTATTCACCGGACCTATGGTTCCCCAGATTGCCGGAGATTGGCCGGTCAGTTTTGAGTGAGAGTACCTCGGTTGGAACCCCTCTTCGAGGCCGAAGTTCTTGTACCAGTTTGGAGTCAGGAGAAGGCCAAACGGAGGAATCTCTAAGGAACTGCGTGAGCTAGGTTTCATGATTTGCGATTGAGTTGAGCTCCGATTCAGGTAACCGTGTTCTGCTAGTGTTAGTTTCTGTTCCTAGAGTTTATATTTGAGCTGTATAATGCTCTGTTGGTTAGACGTAGTTGTTTTGAGCTACGAGGCTTTAGGCCGTGAGCCGTGTAATCTTAAGCAGAGCTTAATTCTTAGGTATCTTGGTAGATTAGAGCCTTTCATGTTGTTTTTGCCGTCAGCTACTGGCCTTGAGCTATTGGCCGAGATTTGAATGGAGCAGGGAGTGTGTTCTGCTGTTAGCCATAAACTGTGCTAAGGTACTTTGCCAAGATCCATGTGAGGTACGGATTGAGCTTATATTAATAGCTTTGACATAAGCATGCGAATATTTTCAGCGTGAAGTGAAATGTTGTGTATTATGTGCTGGCTGTGATCTGATTCTGCTTACCCGTGCTTTATATGATGATTTACTGAATTGCTTATGTGATTATTATGTGCTGTTTGTAAGCTGATTCTGTCTTACATTCATGCATAACATTTTGAGCCGATAACTTTTGATACCCGATTTTATCCCAGGATGGACAGTGCCAGCATGCTGATTAATCAAATGAGGGGTGTCGGTTGGCTCCCATACCCTCGACTCCCCTCTGCGAGATTTGTGTCTGCCCTGAGGTTCAGTGGGTAGCTCCCACCCCTCAGTAAGGTGAATGGCACCAGCTGGGTTGAGCTTTGAGACTTTGTGCTCCTGGTACTGCATGTGGGACGGCTGGATAGCTCCCCTACTTCGACATGTGATGTGGCAACTAATTACTGATTACTGATTTCTGATTCACTGATTTGTGATTTGATGATTCACAGCTGAATCTGTTGTGAACTTGTGACAGCCGATGAGTTTTTGTTGTACCCTTCATTTGTACGTCTTGAGATATTGCATGTCTTATCTGATTGTTGTTTTATGAGTGATCTTTGTACTGAGATTTGACCTCGTTGTTTTTCCCTTTTTGGGGGCTGCTTCGGTCTTGTGTTTGGCCTTTGCAGGTTCTTCAGGTAAATACCTGGATCGAGCGGTGCGTCAGATGGTAGAGCCCCTTTTTTGAGTCCCAGTTATGTAAATTGTATTGAGTCAGTTTACCAGGGGATGCCCTGCGTGAATGCTTGTATTTGAAGATTTTTATCTATTGACATATTTTTATACATTTGTGGTATGCTTTTGTTGTGTAGATTTGAGTTAAAAATCTATACTTTGAGTATGAATGTATTTTGAACTGTAAAAGAAAATTTTAAACCCACATTTTAAGCTTTTCTATTTTGCGTTAAGTGAATGCTTAATCTCTGATTTAGAGCACGGGTGACAACAACACAAACCCACCTTATAAGGAACTCTAAGAACAACCACCACCACAACAGTTATCAATATGATCTATGGAGGGCTCACT
>KV002478.1:10709-21404 GCA_001598015.1 Dorcoceras hygrometricum
ATGTCATCACAATCAGCAGATGAAGAAAGTTTAGCTGGAGCGCTAAGCGTAGATGACATCAGCAGTGACATCATCAATCAGCAGGGAGCTACAGTAGAACCAGTCGATGGATGATCCAGACGCAAGAGATGAAGCGACGTCGTACAGGAAGAAGTATCCAGTCGCAAGCTACTGTTCACCAGCAGATGATACTTGGAGTTAGCGATAGCAAAACGATGTCGTTTGGATAAGTTGATACGACAGCGTTTTGCCTTCGTAAGATTCAGCAGTTGGTTTGTGCGTTGGTAATAATCAGCAGATAGCTACAGTTGTCTTGAATCAGCTGTTGCAAGATTCCCGCAGGTGCATTACTTAAGGGTAACCAGCAGGTGCTTGACAACGATATCAAAACGATGTCGCTTGAATAAGTTGACACGACAACGTTTTGACTTAACGCTAAAGATCAGCCTTTGAGCTGAGTGGATAAGTCCGAGGTCTTGGTTGTACTGATTAGTCCTCACGAATCGAAACGTCATTGAGACTCTACATGATAGGCGTCTCACTTTGACCCGTTTGCCGACTCACTTGGGGTCATTAGGCGGCGGGATTGGGTGAGACCCCGATGCATGTAGGAGTCGATGCATCGTTGTCGAGGATTCACCGCTCGCAGACATGCGTGGATATCCTATGCTATCTGAGGGGATAATAGTGTATAAATCTCTGGCCAGAGTACTAGAAGTGTTTTAGGTAAATGGGTTTACCTAGTTACACTCGTGATGTCACTAGTCGATCTCCAAGATGTACGCATAGTTATCGGATCTATAGCGAATCTCGATTTACCAATGGTCGTTGATCTGATCGGGATATATGGATTGAAAGGACCGTACTGTACGCTAACCACGACCAACTGGTTCTTGCAGGCACTATCAGTGATACCTAGGGGATCATGGGGCGATGTTGCTAGACGCTCTTACTATGATCCGTTGGGCAAGTCCAGAATTGTGATTCCGGAGCCGCAATGGTTGTGGGCCCACGGCTAGCTATATCCCTGAACCATTGAGGGTCACACTAGTACTGGATTCGAGATTCCCGCACGGATACTGAGCTCAATGTGTTGAGCACTTGAGGAGGATTTTGGAAGTGCGACTTCCTAAAAGTCAACAGGGGTCAAATCGTGATTTCCGCTGTTGAGGGGCAAAACGGTCATTTTGCACTGGGGTACTGAAAAATGGTTTATCAGATCATAGTATTCAGTTTTGGAAAATGAGTCGATCGGTTTGATCTGATCGGCGATCGGAGTTATAATGAAGTTACGGTGATAGGGATGAACCGAATGTTCATACGTTGGCCGCGGGCCCGTTGGGCCGGTTCAAGTTTATCACTAGTCTATTTAATTAGACTTAAGGGCTTCATAACTCATCATCACATTACACTTAACCCTAACCCTAAAAAGCTCATGCCGCCTCCCTCCTCACGTACCTCACGGCCGCCGCCGGTTCCACGCGCCGCCGCCGCCGCCTTGCCACGCCGGAATTTGTTCCGACCAACTTTTCGAGGAGTTTCCATCCGTGCCGATCTCGTCAGGCCTTCTAGTGCAGGCTGACGAAGGAGTCTCCCTTCCGGTCATGGATCTGATTGACGTAATCTACCGCCGCCTACCGTGAAGTGCCGGTTTCCTCGTGAAACTGGTCGGAGCCAGGCGCCTAGACGCCATCAAGGTAACTGACTAAACACCCTATGAATGGTTCATACTGTGTTTATATCGAATTGTATTGAACGTTTCCCGGCCTAATTTTGTTCTTCAGCTGCCTCGCCGGGAGACGGGATCCGGATCCACCACGGTTCCCCAACAGAAAGTTCAGCTGGAGCGCTAAGCGTAGATGACATCAGCAGTGACATCATCAATCAGCAGGGAGCTACAGTAGAACCAGTCGATGGATGATCCAGACGCAAGAGATGAAGCGACGTCGTACAGGAAGAAGTATCCAGTCGCAAGCTACTGTTCACCAGCAGATGGTTTCGCGCTAAAGATTCAGCAGATGCTCTTTGCGATGGTATGACCAGCAGGCAGCTACAGTACATCCATATGAGAGCTTCAGTGATATAATTAATCAGTCGAGGATGCATAGCAAACGATGTCGTTTGAATAAGTTGATACGACATCGTTTGATCTACCCAGTCGTTGGGAAATCCAGTCGCAAGCATTTGAAACCAACGACTGGACAACCAGAAAGTGACGATTGTTGATTGAGAGAAGGGACAAAATAACAGAGGGAAGATACAGTAGAACGAAGCAGTCGACCACCATTCTGAGAAGAGCTTACAACGACGTCGACTGCTGAGTTCTTATCAGCTCATTTAGGAGCACTTCCCAGTGTGTGAGATTAATTTTCTTATGAGAGTTGTGCGTACACTGTAATTCTCACACACAGATTCACTCGCACATTTCGTGAGTTGAGCTAAATTGTTTAGCGAGTGAATCAAAACCTTTCACAAACAGGTCCCGTCCAAGAACGATGACGATAAACTCTGTGTATGTAGTTAGTCACACAGTTGCGGCTGATGTGCATTTGTGAAGTCTAGGAGTTCTCGCAGCTGCTGGTTGCGCGATTGGGTCTGTACACGTTGTATAGATCAAATATTCTAGTGGAGCCTTCCGAGGTGGAAGAAGGGGAGACGTAGGACATTGAAGTCCGAACTTCCAGAAACAAATTAGCTGGTCCATTTATTTAACGCTTTCAGCACTTGCATTTACCTTTAGCATTCTCGCATACGCATACACAGTTCAGCACTTGCACAGTAAGTCATGAACAGATTTATGTGGTACATAAATCTGTTTGAGTTGTTTTAAAATATAAGGATTCAGTTCTGGTGTTTTCCGCATGATTTAAAATCATACCAGATCTCTCTCCGGTGCTCTTGTGATTTTTTAGAAGTTCAAGAACAAGAGGTATTTCACCTCCAGTTTTAAGTAGCATCGCGCAAAATCTTTTAACTCTTGAAAAAGCGCGGCTGCTGATCTTTTTGATCCTATTTTTGGACCAACACTTGCTGAATCCTGCATCTTATCTTTTGATCTGGTTACACCCTCTAAGTGCCGATTATTGTCAAAATAACAAGTATATAGAGGGTAAATCGATCCTAACAAGTGGTATCAGAGCAGGTTGTTCTTGAATAGAGCATTTTTCGAAAAATGTTTTTAAATAGTTTTAAAATATGCTCTGATATCCGTTCGAAAGTCTATCTATGATGCAAAATTTAATGTTTTCAAAACTCATTGCATATGGATAGGTCGAGCAATGTCTATTGAATTGCAGAGCGATTTCTCGAAATGAAAAAGCGGCAACATCTCTTCCGACGAGCTGAAAAATTGCGCGAGGTCTGTGGATGCCAAGATCTCTAAGGCAGAGCAAGGCTAAGCCTTAGGGAGAAATGGAAGAGATTCTGTAAATTGAATCTTCTATTGCTCCTCTGCTCCTATTTAATGAAAATTTTTTAGCAGCGTAGATTTTTCAAAATCTCATGCATACATGATGTTTTCGTCAAAAATGTCTCCTCGAGCATAAAAGGTTATATTTCAAAAATAAAATTACCCCATGTAATGTTAAGGGGGAGTTTTGTTTTGAATATTAAGGAGGAGACAATATTTCAAACTCTTTTTCATTCCCACAAAAAGGGGGAGAAATATTTTCAAGCATAAACATACGTGCATATGTTTATCCAGATTTTGTGTAAATCAAAAAGGGGGAGATTGTTGGATCAGTTTTACAGATCAAAATCTAAGTTTTGATTCACACAAAATCTGCTTCTATCCTACTAACGACTTTTGGTAATGTGTGTAGTGCACTTGTTTAAGAAAACAGAGAGATATCCAAACTGGAACAGTAAGGGGACGCCCAAGCTGGTCGAGTTGAAGATATATTTGCTGGTTCAGTAAGGGGACGCCCGAGCTGGAACAACACTGTCTTTACCAAGTCGAAGAAGACTTGAAGCTAGATTGGTAAAGGATAAGAGCAGTTCAAACGCAGAATCAAGCAGTTGAAGTAATGAAGATGAAGAGCAGAATTGCTCAACTGCAGCGCACAAGGGCAATGATTGAGTGCGAAGCCAAAGCAAGCTGGATCAAAGCACTGTAGTAGTACAGTGTGATGAAGAAGCAACCAGCTCAACATGACCAGCTCTGTGGAGAACTGAACGGTGAACAAAGGCGAGCTGGTTAAAGTCAAACCAGCTCAGCAAGCAGAGCAGAGGTCAAGAGCAGCTGGATGAGAAGCAAACCAGCAGGGAAGGAAACCAGGCCTAGCTGAGAGACCAGCTCAGAGAACAGAAACTAGCTCTGTGGAGAACTGAACCGCGAACAGGCTGGTAAGCTGGTTAAGGTCAAACCAGCTCAACAAACAGAAAAGAGACCAAGAGCAGAATCTATCAGATCAACGAGCAAAGAAATTTGAACTCGACCTTATGCGAAGACAAATTATTAAAGTTCAAATTGATTTGCTGTGTTGTTCACATCAGGTACAGATTTGTACAAGTGCGCACATGCTCAAAGTCTACAAAGCCTGCAGAAGCATTAAATGAAAAGGACACAAAGTTCAACTATAGCAGAACTTTTCAGAAGCCTTTACAACGGCTATATGCTTTATGTCCAACGGATTAAATCTGCACAGAGGCTTTACATACATCAAGAAGCAAGCAGCAGAATAGAGAGAGAGTAAGGCGCATACAACAGAAGATGAGCGCAAAGGAAAAGGGCAAAGTATTGTGCGAACCAAAATGTAAAACAACTAAACGCACAACACAAGCTCTGGGAAGACATTGGTGTAAATCCAGCTCAAACTAAGGAGAACTTCCCACAGTGTGTGAGATTCTATCTTCGAGAGATCGAGCGCACACTTTAATCTCACACACGATTCACTCACATATGAAAAATGAGATCTAAAACTGTTGATTTGAGTGAATAAGCCAAATACTCTCCCGAGTTGTCTTTCGCACTGAGACGTTAAAGAAGTGTGTGTAGTCTTTCGTACCGAAACATTTAAGAAGTGCCGCCTTTCTCACTGAGGCGTAAAAGAAGGGTTGTTAATCACACAAGTTGCGAGCTGGTGTGCAGTTGTGTGGCTAGGAATTCTTGCGGCTGCGGGTCATAGGAGTCGGTTGCAGCGAGGGTCGTTGTAATCAAAGTCTTCTAGTGGATCCTTCCCGTTGCGGAAGAAGGAGAGATGTAGGAGATTGAGCTCCGAACTTCCATAAACAAATCAGCGTGTTTTCTTTACTGATTTCAGTATTTTCATATTCACGCATTGCATGTTTGTCAAAAGCACAAAACTGTTTAATCAAGATTCCGAATTTAGAGTGCAGGTTGAGTTATTTCCGCATGATTTATATTCATTACTCAATCCGTATCTCGGTGCACCAGTATTCAAGAACACTGAGCTATTGCAGCTCAATATAAGTTACCAGATCGTTCGGCCATGTGTCGAGTTGATTTCAGCTTTCAGCTGGAATTAGCATGTTGAGCGCTTGCTATATATCAAGCTGGTTTCAACAACCAGCTGGAACCAGTATGGTTATCGCAACCCGGCTTCAATGCCTTGCTGAATCCTGCATCTTATCATTTGATCTGGTTACACCGTCTAAGAGCCGATTTTTGTCAAAATAACAAGTATATAGAGGGTAAATCGATTCTAACAAGTGGTATCAGAGCAGGTTGTTCTTGAATAGTGAATTTTTCGAAAAATGTTTTTAAACAGTTTTAAAATACGCTCTGATATCCGTTTGAAAGCCTATCTATGCTGCAAAATTTAATGTTTTCAAAACTCACTGCATATGGATAGGGGGATGAATGACTATTGAATTGCAGAGCGATTTCTTAAACGAAAAAAGCGGCAACATCTCTTCCGACGAGCTGACAGATTACGCGAGGTCTGTGGATGTCAAGATATCTAAGACGGAGAAAGGCTAAGCCTTAGGTAGAAATGGAAGAGTAAATTGAATCTTCTATTGCTCCTCTGGTCCTATTTAATGAAAATTTTTTAGCAGCGTAGATTTTTCAAAATCTCATGTATACATGAAGTTTTCGTCAAAAATGTCTCCTTGAGCTCTAAGTTTTGATTCACACAAAATCTGCTTCTATCCTACTAACGACTTTTGGTAATGTGTGTAGTGCACTTGTTTAAGAAAACAGAGAGATATCCAAACTGGAACAGTAAGGGGACGCCCAAGCTGGTCGAGTTGAAGATATATTTGCTGGTTCAGTAAGGGGACGCCCGAGCTGGAACAACACTGTCTTTACCAAGTCGAAGAAGACTTGAAGCTAGATTGGTAAAGGATAAGAGCAGTTCAAACGCAGAATCAAGCAGTTGAAGTAATGAAGATGAAGAGCAGAATTGCTCAACTGCAGCGCACAAGGGCAATGATTGAGTGCGAAGCCAAAGCAAGCTGGATCAAAGCACTGTAGTAGTACAGTGTGATGAAGAAGCAACCAGCTCAACATGACCAGCTCTGTGGAGAACTGAACGGTGAACAAAGGCGAGCTGGTTAAAGTCAAACCAGCTCAGCAAGCAGAGCAGAGGTCAAGAGCAGCTGGATGAGAAGCAAACCAGCAGGGAAGGAAACCAGGCCTAGCTGAGAGACCAGCTCAGAGAACAGAAACTAGCTCTGTGGAGAACTGAACCGCGAACAGGCTGGTAAGCTGGTTAAGGTCAAACCAGCTCAACAAACAGAAAAGAGACCAAGAGCAGAATCTATCAGATCAACGAGCAAAGAAATTTGAACTCGACCTTATGCGAAGACAAATTATTAAAGTTCAAATTGATTTGCTGTGTTGTTCACATCAGGTACAGATTTGTACAAGTGCGCACATGCTCAAAGTCTACAAAGCCTGCAGAAGCATTAAATGAAAAGGACACAAAGTTCAACTATAGCAGAACTTTTCAGAAGCCTTTACAACGGCTATATGCTTTATGTCCAACGGATTAAATCTGCACAGAGGCTTTACATACATCAAGAAGCAAGCAGCAGAATAGAGAGAGAGTAAGGCGCATACAACAGAAGATGAGCGCAAAGGAAAAGGGCAAAGTATTGTGCGAACCAAAATGTAAAACAACTAAACGCACAACACAAGCTCTGGGAAGACATTGGTGTAAATCCAGCTCAAACTAAGGAGAACTTCCCACAGTGTGTGAGATTCTATCTTCGAGAGATCGAGCGCACACTGTAATCTCACACACGATTCACTCACATATGAAAAATGAGAGCTAAAACTGTTGATTTGAGTGAATCAGCCAAATACTCTCCCGAGTTGCCTTTCGCACTGAGACGTTAAAGAAGTGTGTGTAGTCTTTCGTACGGAGACGTTAAAGAAGTACCACCTTTCTCAGTGAGGCGTAAAAGAAGGGTTGTAGTCACACATCTTGCGGGCTTGTGTGTAGTGGTGTGGCTAGGATTTCTTGCGGCTGTGGGTCGTAGGAGTGGGTTGCAGCGAGGGTCGTTGTAAGTCTTCTAGTGGATCATTCCCGTTGCGGAAGAAGGGGAGGTTTAGGAGATTGAGCTCCGAACTTCCATAAACAAATCAACGTATTTTCTTTACTGATTTTAGTATTTGCATATTCACGCATTGCATGTTTGTCAAAAGCACAAAACGGTTTAATCAAGCTTTCGAATTTAGAGTGCAGGTTGAGTTATTTCCGCATGATTTATATTCATTACTCAATCTGTATCTCGGTGCACAAGTATTCAAGAACACTGAGCTATTGCAGCTCAATATATGTTAACCAGATCATTCGACCATGTGTCGAGCCGATTTCAGCATTCAGCTGGAATTAGCATGTTGAGCGCTTGCTTTATATCATGCTGGTTTCAACAACCAGCTGGAACCAGTCTGGTTATCGCAACCCGGCTTCAATGCTTGCTGAATCCTGTGTCTTATCATTCGATCTGGTTACACCGTCTAAGTGCCGATTATTTTCAAAATAACAAGTATATAGAGGGTAAATCAATCCTAACAAAATTTCTTCTTTTAAGGAGTTTATATGCTGTTTTTTATGATAAATGATATTAATTTGTTTAAAGATTGAGGAGTTCTGTAGTAAGAATATTTGTTTCACAGGTGTTATGAAAGGGAAGAGAATGTGTCTGCCATGTATCTTGGTACAGACACCGTTATTATAGACTTGGAAAGGGTAAATTTGAGTTAAGAAAGGCGTGCCGAGGATCATATCCTGGGATATGTCACGGACCTGTGTGAATACATTTTTGAAACAATATCCATTATTACAGATATGAGCATTTGATAATTAATATCTTACATCTAAAGGTTTTGAGTTTGCAGTATATAATTGTTCTGTTGTTTTTTTTCATAGTATTTTGAAAGGATTACTCCTTCTCTGAGCACATTGTGATCAGCACCAGAGTCAACGAGAGAAATTATGTTATCTTTAAATCATTTATAACTAAATCTATATGTACATACCATTTTTGAAATTCAATTTTTTGGATAGAGTTGATAAAATTACTTGGTGTTGCTTCAGTAAGATTGGTAACATTAATTTCTTCGACAGTTGTTGGATTAAGAAGTAATAGTGTGAGACCTGTGTTTTCGCAATCAAGTGTTGGTCGGGTTTGGACCAGCAGTTGGTCGATGTGCTTGGTGTAAACATCGAATTTGCCTAAGTGTTGGAATCAGCAGTTGGAAAAATATCAGACGTTGCGTGGGATACGTTTGTTAAATGTGAGACCTATAATTGTATAAGATTAATTTGGTTGTAATTAATCGGTTTTTAGAGATTTCTGGTGGTTCAGATCTCTGTTTGTAAGTTTGGTTTGCATTTTCGGGTCAGAAATCATATTTAGAGTAATTCTGGAAGTTTTCGTATTTTTGAGTTTTGGAGGTAAAAGCTGGTTTTGTGAGATAGCAGCTGGTTGGTGGTGAAAACCAGTCGTAGCGTGTAATTGCATGCAAGAGATCAAACGCCGTCGTTTTGGCGTTAGTAACCAGTCGTTGGCAAAGTCTGCCAGCAGCAACGCTTACATGGATTCAGCAGAGAGCGCTAGGGAACTTTAAAACGGCGATGTTTTATGAGGTATCTGCTGAGTGTTGTCTGTTAGCAGCAAGCTTCTGTAGCGAAGTGCTAAAAGTCGTCGTTTGGATTAGTGGAGGCGACGTCGTTTTGGTTAGCGCTAAGAAATCAGCAGCTAGTGTGTTTGCCCTAGTAGCGATCAGTCGTTGCATTTGTGTAGTTCGGAAGATTTGCTGACGTGGTTAAGTGAAGCCGTTTAGATTAGTTGAAACGCTGCGTTTCAAGTGTTGCGTGAGGAAACCAGCCGATGGTTTTAGGCGACCAGCTGGTGGAAGATTTGATGACGTAAGCGGTGCGACGTCGTTTTGTTAAGTCGCTGCGACACCGTTTTGATTAGCGTTGTTTGAGAATTCAGCAGTTGGTTTCTTTGCATCTGCTGGTTGTATTTTATAGCATGCGTCGATTGGTTTTGCATTTGATGACGTAAGCGGTGCGACGTCGTTTTGTTAAGTCGCTGCGACACCGTTTTGATTAGCGTTGTTTGAGAATTCAGCAGTTGGTTTCTTTGCATCTGCTGGTTGTATTTTATAGCATGCGTCGATTGGTTTTGCCGGCGGATGATTTTAACCAGCTTTCGCGTGTGTATTTAAGGAAGACTTGGTCTTCGATTTGAGATACCAGATCCCATACTTAGTAAAATTCTCCAAATTGTCGACCTCTGTTTCTCGAACCCTAGTACTGTTCACCGTGAGTTTCTCCGGCGAATTCCCGTCGTTTCCGACCGTTGTTTGGTACGTGCGAGGTAGCGTTGGACTCCTCTCGAGAAGCTCTTCCCTTATATACCATTCTTGGAGGCGGTTGTTGGCTAGAGCGAGATCACGAAGTTGCTGTCTTCGGCCGTGTGTTGCGTCGTTGAGGTAGAACTTCGAATTGTTGTTGAGATCTTAGTCTTAGCCTTTGTTTAAGCTTCCTGTTAGTGGTATTGTTGGAATCAGTTGCTGGTTTGAGTTGTAACTCCCAGCCGTGGGTTTTGTGCTTGTGACCCGTGAGATTTATGCTTGTACGTTGTGTGTTCAGCAGGTTCCTAACCAGATCTCTTGGGCTCCTTGTTGTGGTAGTTATTGCACAGAATTGAGGTACGGATCTTGAGCTTGTAATTCAGCGTGGAACTTGGCTTGGATAAATTGTGAGATGGCTGTGTTTGGATTGTTGTGCGGTGTTGTTGCTCTGTGTGAGAGCTGTGTATGCTTACCATGTGTAATTGTTGTGTTGCATATGGTTATATGTTTGTTGTACCAGAATTTGCATACACGCATTCCATTCAGCTATTGCAGCCTTTGTTCGTTGTTGTTTCTCTGTTTTCTTACAGGATGGAAGGGCGAGCGGTGATTCCGCACTCTCATTTCCCCTATGCGCCGTGTGGCTAGCTACCATAGTTCATAGGTTGGGTTGTTGATGCATCTGGTAAGGTTGGGCGAGTAGGGGTGAGTGGGTAGCACCCACATGTCCTACACTCACCGTGGCCACATATTCTGTTGCAGATTCCGTTGAGCTGTTGTTTCCTTTCTCATGCATAGCATCTGCATTTTATTCTTGCTGTTTACTGCTGTTTTATAGTTGCTCTCCGTACTGGGGTTTGACCCCATGTCCCTCTGGGGCTTGGTTGTTTTCCTTGTTGTGTTGTTTTCAGGGAACCCAG
>KV002478.1:22168-34159 GCA_001598015.1 Dorcoceras hygrometricum
GAGTCCAGTGAGGATGCAGACTCGTGGCTCCGGAATATTATTGGTCTTTTCGATCGGGTGCAGTATGATGATGATCTTCGGTTGAGTTTAGCGACCCTCTTGCTCAGGAAGGCGGCGGAGCGCTGGTGGCGAGGCGCTTCGAGTACCTTGTTGGAGACCGGTGTTGGGATCTCTTGGGATAGTTTTTGCGAGACCTTCCTGCAGGAGTATGTACCCGAGTCTTATGTGAACGCCCGTGAGCGGGAGTTCGATCATCTGGAGCAGGGTTCGATGACTATGCGGGAGTATGCTAGGAAGTTTTCTTCTCTGTTGACGTACGTTCCCCATGTTTCTGGCCGGGAGAGGGCCAAGCGGACTAGATTCCTGGAGGGCTTGAACAAAGAGTTGTATCAAATGGTGCTGACAAGCAAACCCAAGAGCTATGCTGAAGCAGTTGACACTGCTATTGATATCGAGGAGGGTTTGCAGAGTCGTCGTGCTCGCAGGCAGCAGGAGGTGCAGGTTAGTCGTCCTGCTCTTCCCAGTCCTCCCAGTCAGCCCATCAGCCCCAGCAGCAGCAGCATCAGCAGCAGGTGGCGCAACAGTCTGGCCGTCAGAGGTTCCGCCCCCGCGGTCAGCAGTTTAAGAAGAAGTCGGGTTCTGGCTCTTCTGGTTCAGGCAGCTCGAGTAGCAGTGGTTCTCGGGCTGAGCTTTGTGGTTTTTGTGGTGGAAAGCATCCGTCTACGCAGTGTGTTGGTGTGCAGGGTTCCTGCAATCTTTGTGGTCAGTACGGGCATTTTTCCAGAGTGTGTCCGTCGGCTGGATCACAGCAGACCGTGGCCCAGCCTCAGGGTCATGGAGGTCAGTCTTGGGGTCGTTCCCCCAAGTTTCAGCAGCCCCGGTTGGGTGAGACTCAGTTCAGGCCTTTCCAACAGCCTGGACCTTCACGTTTTGGGCAGTCGTCTCAGCCTTTCTACTCTGGACCCCAGCATGCTCAGGTTAACGCCATCACTAGGGAGCAGGCCGAGGAGACACCGAGTCGGGTGATCGCAGGTACTTGCTTTGTTTTTGACTTTCCGTGCGCGTGTGTTGTTTGACACTGGTGCATCGCATTCTTTGTTCTGATTCGTTGTTGTTGAGTCATGGTCTGTGTACCCTTTCGTTGCGTGATGCTGTTGCCGTGTCTACCCTTGGCGGTGTGAGCTTGTTCTCCCAGGAGGTTTTGTTGGATGGCGTGTTGCGGTTTGGTGAGCATGTGTTGGTAGCGAACTTGATCCGATTGATGTTGTGGGATTTCGATTGTATAATTGGGATGGACGTGTTGTCCAAGTATAGGGCCTCCGTGGACTGTTTCCATGTGATTGTGCGCTTTAGGCCTATGTCTGGAGAGAAGTGGGACTATTACGGCCAGGATTCTCGATCGAAGATCCCGTTGGTCTCAGCTATGTAAATGTTCAGCATGTTGTCCTTAGGAAATGCTGGTTTCCTGATTTATGCTTTGGATGCGTCTTCTTCTTCCCGTGTGCAGCTTAGTGACGTTCCCGTGGTGCGGCATTTTCCCGACGTGTTTCCGGAGGAGATTCTTGGTTTTCCTCCGAGGCAGGAGATTGACTTCAGCATCGAGTTGGTGCCCGGCACAGCTCCAATTTCTCGTGCCCGTATCGTCTGGCGCCTGCGGAGTTGAGAGAGCTCAAGGTGCAGTTATATGATTTTCTGGAGAAAGGTTTTATCCGACCTAGTATGTCTCCGTGGGGAGCGCCCATCTTGTTTGTGAAGAAGAAGGATGGCTCAATGCGGATGTGCATTGATTTCGCCAGCTGAACAAAGCTACTGTCAAGAATAAGTACCCGTTGCCAAGAATCGATGATCTATTTGATCAATTGCAAGGTTCTGCGGTATATTCGAAGATTGATCTGCGATCAGGGTACCATCAGTTGAGAGTGAGAGACCAAGATGTTGCAAAGACTGCGTTTCGAAGGTACGGACATTTCGAGTTTCTGATGATGCCGTTTGGTTTGACCAACGCGCCTGCAGTCTTTATGGATCTGATGAACCGGGTTTTTAGAGAGTTCATAGACCAGTTTGTGATTGTTTTCATTGACGACATCTTGGTGTACTCGAAGACTCCGAGGGAGCACAAGGAGCACTTGGAAATTGTCCTGCAGAGGTTGAGAGAACAGCAGTTGTATGCTAAGTTTTCCAAGTGCGAGTTCTGGTTGGATCGCGTCGTATTCTTGGGACATGTGATTTCAGCCAAGGGGATTTCTGTGGATCCCAGTAAGGTTGATGCCGTTCTGAACTGGGAGCGTCCCAGGAATGTTTCCGAGATTCGTAGTTTCTTGGGTCTGGCTGGCTATTATCGTCGCTTCATTGAGGGATTTTCTAGTATAGCAAAGCCGATGACTCAATTGACTCAGAAGGACAAGCGTTTTGTTTGGACTAAGTAGTGTGAGAATGCTTTTCAACTGCTTAAAGAGAAACTGACTACTGCACCTGTGTTGGCTCTGCCGTCCGGAACAGGTGGATTCGTTGTTTGTTCTGACGCTTCGCTAAATGGATTGGGCTGTGTTTTGATGCAGAATGGTCGAGTCATTGCGTATGCCTCGCGGCAGTTGAAACCGCATGAGACTCGCTATCCAGTCCATGATTTGGAGCTTGCAGCGGTGGTTTTTGCACTGAAGATCTGGCGTCATTACCTGTATGGCGAGCAGTTTGTGGTGTACTCGGACCACAAGAGTTGCAGTATCTGTTTTCGCAGCCTGACTTGAACATGAGACAACGTCGTTGGATGGAGCTGCTGAAGGACTTTGATTGTGAAATCAAGTACCAGCCTGGGAAGTCGAACGTAGTGGCCGATGCTTTGAGCAGGAAGGCTAGTGAGATGCTTTCTTCGTTGTACATCTCTAAGGATCAGGAGCATCTTAACACTACGGGTTGGAGATTTTACCCGGCTGAGGATTGTGTTGTGGTTTATTCTTTCCAAGTTGAGCCACAAATTGTTTCTAGTATTCGAGCAGCTCAGAGGACTGATCCGTCTATCCACGAGTTAAAGTTGAAGGTCAGTACTGGCGAACTTGAGGACTATTCTGTCTCTTCTGATGGTTGTTTGCGTTTCCGGGGCAGGTTGGTTGTGCCCAATTTGATTGATTTGAAGGAGGAGATCCTTCGGGAAGCGCACCGTAGCTGACATAGTGTTCATCCTGGTGCACGGAAGATGTACCATGCATTGAAGCCACACTTTTGGTGGGCTGGCCTGAAGAGCGATGTTGCTGGTTTTGTCGCTCGGTGTTTGAACTGTCAGATGGTTAAGGCCGAAAGGATGAGACCTGGTGGTCTGTTGCAGAGTTTAGAAGTGCCCCAATGGAATTGGGAGCACATTGCTATGGATTTCGTGACGCATCTGCCTCGTTCCAGCAGAGGATGCGATGCTATTTGGGTGGTTATAGACCGACTGTCGAAGTCTGCACATTTTATTCCCTATGGGATGAACTTCTCGTTGAAGAAGATGGCGAAGATGTACGTTGATTTTGTGGTTAGACTTCACGGTGTTCCTGTTTCGATTGTTTTCGACCGAGATCCGAGGTTTACTTCTAGGTTTTGGAAGAGTTTGCAAACAGCTTTGGGTACCAGATTGGATATGAGCACAGCGTATCACCCCCAGACAGATGGCCAATCTGAGCAAACTATCCAGACGTTGGAGGATATGTTACGAGCTGTTGTGTTGGATTTCGGCGGTAGCTGGCAAGATGCGTTGTCTTTGGTTGAGTTTTCTTACAATAACAGCTACCAAGTGACGGTTGGCATGGCGTCGTTTGAGATATTGTATGGTAGAATGATGGTCCCACAAAAAGGATCACTAAGTAAATAGGAGTTCAGAAGGGGGGGGGGGTTGAATGAACTCCTTCGGTTTTTATATTTCAAAACTCTTTTAAAACGTTTTGGTATCTCAGTTTTATGCAAGCTTCTCGGCCAACAATATTTGTGCGGAAAAAGGCCGATTAACCTGTGAACAGTGAATAATACGCAATAATAAATAAATGTTGTATGTAAAAGATAGAGTCAGGAATTTGTTTCTGGAAGTTCGGACTTCAATGTCCTACGTCTCCCCTTCTTCCTCCTCGGAAGGTATCACTAGAAGACTTTGATGGTTACAGGACCTCTGCAAACACCCACCCACACAAGCAGCACTTGTATGGACTCCTAGACTTACTAACTCCACACGCAGACTTTGCTGCTGGTTACAAGTATCGAAAAGATGTTTTTGAACTGCTTCAAAAAGCCAGTTCTTTACAGACTTAATCAAATACAACAATGAATACACGTGAGTTCTGTAAAAATTCTCTGGTTTCTAAAACAAAGAAACTCGATTCAATAAATTGAACCAGAGAATGACTCGAAGATTTGTCTATGAAGATCAACAGAAGGTGTTCTTCGAGTCGTGTGAGCTTTTTGAATATTTCAACAGATAGAGAGCTCTGTAAATATTTTGACAACGTGACCGCGATGAATAGATGGCAAAGTGTGTTTTCTTCAAAACTGCTGCTGATATCTATAGGCTTCGATTGCAACGGTCACAAAATTCTCCAAGGAAAATAAATCCCATTTGAATTACTGCCAAAATTGTACACCGTAAATCCTGCTGCACTACAAGGTAAATTGCTCACTAACAGAACCAATTTGTCTTCTTTCCATTTCTGTGCAAACAAGGAAAAACGGCCTCTATACATTGTACTATTTACCCAAAATAGTACCTACCTTGTCTCCTTAATTCCAGGCAACTGTACGATCCTACGAATCTTTTCCATTTGAGTAAACGATCGTATTTGAATTTCTTTTATATTTGCGCCTGAAATTCCTTCTATTTACCAGCTTTTCCTTCGTCGTTTCAAATCCTGCGACTAGAAAAACACATGAGAAAATTTACCTGCTGATATGCATATTGTGTTTTTCCACCGACTGGTCCTTTGTAAAACTCAACGGCTGATTTCTGGCAACATCGATTTGCTATACTCAAAGATCACCTGCTGGTTAATTTCACTGTAGCTGTCTGCTGGTTTCTCTTAAATAGTGCACCTGCTGGTTATCATCAAGTAATGCACCTGCTGGTTATCATCAAGTAATGCACCTGCTGGTTATCATCCAGTAATGCACCTGCTGGTTCTGCTGAAATAATGCTTCTGCGGATTTCTATAAAGAATGCTTCTGCTGATTTGTCTAAGCCAATCAATACGCTGTCGTTTAGCAATTCTTACCAAAAACACGCTAACACTTATATTCCTGTGTTCGAAACTAAAACACCTGCTGATTTCTCGCAAGGAATGTATCTGCTGAATATCTCTGAAAACAAACCAACCACTGATTGCATACCATCTGCTGATTTCCAACAAATACCCCAACTACTGAAATACCACTAGTCGATTGATAAATTTTCTCCTGTTAGATGCGACAACTGATTGTCCAATAGCAACTTGTCTTATTTTTGTTATCACCAAAACTAATAAATTTTATCCTAACAATTTCCCCCTTTTTGGTGATGACAAAACTTCAGCAGCCGAGATAAAAAGATATGCAAAAATAAGTTGCACACGATCTGCTGGAAATCAGACTTTCATTTATCATAGAAATTGTACATAAGAGTTGTACAAAAAAAAATTGACAGAAGTCCTATCTTAAAATCTTCTTCTTCTTTTCAACATTCTCGCCTCCCTTCTTCTTCTTTCTCTATCACTTTCAGCTGCTGCCTGTCTTTCAAGAGATTCTCTATTACTATCAGCATCCAGCACAGTCTCTACAATACGTCTCTGAGCCATATCCACCCTTTGTGCAAAAGTTGGTGGTCTCACAGCACTATCTCCGATTTGAACATTCGAAGGCTGTTGGGGTCCTCGGCTTCCACTTTCCCCCTTTTTGTCAGCACCGCCCCGATGAATATAATCAACAAGTTGGCTCAATTGGGCATGAATAATATTCTGATTTGCCTGTGCCTGACTTTGAAATTCGAAAAGCTGGTGGAGGATAGCTTCCCTGGTGGCCTCAGCATCTCTTTTAACACGCTCCAAGTTCATGGCTATAGCATCCACCTTGGCATTCAGCTATTTTACTTCCCTTTGCATGTCAATCTGGTCAATATTAGCAGCGGCAATTTGAGTGCGCAACTGCCTGTGAGATGATTTAATTTCCATTGACAAGAGATTTCTTTGATCATTCGAATCATTGCGCAACGCCCCAATCCATCGGTCTTGATTGTAAAAACGTGCTGTGAACTTCTTTTCAATGTCACGGAGGTGCATAAGAATGGTTTCTTTATACGCAGCACCATCATATCTATGGCTGATTTGATCAAGTGACGCTTGCAGCTGGTTTAACGCTTTGGTGATATCAAGAGAGACAGTAGAGGAGCCTGGTAGAGAGAAAGTAGGAACAGTGGTAGCAATGTCTGTCTCACAAAAAAGCATAGAAGTGTCGTCGGGAAAGGTCGGAGATGATTGACGCTGAGCTGATGCTAACTGTACACGAGGAGCAACTGAAACTGAACTCTGTACATTTCTCAAAATTGTGCGTTCCTGAGCAATCTGTACATCCCTAAAAGCTGTTCTGTCCAATGCAATAGAAGATAGTAAATCTGTAATATCTGCAGTAGGTAGCCAACTGAACAAACTAAAATCAACAAATTCTGAGCAAAGATGAGAAACTATGACGGCAAACACTGGAGATTGGCGAGGAGCAACTCGAAGAACTAGTTCAATTACTGACAAAGACCTGCAAAACTGTAGTGAACCAACTGGCAGAAGGCTCTTGAAGCACAAAAATCAACAACCTCTAAACAGATGTCAGCCCATCTCTTCTTCAATGTCTTATAGAAAATATTCACTGGTGGAAGAGTGTCATCATATTGGCGTTGACGATGAACTTCACTAGAAATTACCTGCTGGGGAATTTTTACCCACCTATCAGCACATGGTTCTACAGTCCACACTCCATTAACATAAATCATTGTTCTAATCTAGCACTTGGATGGAGTGTTGGTGTTGGTTCGGGCAATCACGGCTCCGCGATCACGTGGGCTCCCTTCAAAAATTGCAGAACAACACGTCTTGTCCCATAGGAGGCCATGTGCGAGTTTCTGCTTTGACAATTCTTGTAAGACATCCAAATTACGTTCCCAAAGCATGTCGATTACTTGTAGATCAGTGGCAGAAGTGCCTTCGCCCGGCTTAAAATTTTTCTTCCACGATTCCAAAAATTTCCGCACCAACATCTCTCTATACTTCAAAAGAATGTACCTCTTTCTGCTGAGAGCTTCGTGAATGCTCTCCGTCTCACCCCAAGACAAAACTAGATCTTCTTTTTGTGACATTTCTTCGACATTAATGCTCGCCAGTTTCTTAAAACTGAAAGAGTGAAAGAATCGGTCAACTTCTTCGATGATCTGTTCTCTCAACTTGATAAGCAAATCTATGTTAGCACAGATCGAAAAGTAATGTTCTCTGGCTGGGTGACCTTTCACATAGTCTTTTTCCACAAGAAGTGCCTTTCCTTTGTCATCAGCAGTGATTTGAGGAAGACTGTCCAGGTAACACAACTTCTCATCAACTCCCGGTAATTTGGATCTTTCGTACATCTTAATCCTAGTGATTTCGATCGAAGCAGAAGGCAAAGTAATATCAGCTGGAATAGACAAAATGAAAAATTTGACTGTGGACCTCAAAGTCCATGGTATCCGTGGAATCACTCTCTGTCTCAAATAGTCTTTCATTATCATGATCGGCAGAGAGAAAAGGACGAACAAACCATGGGATTTCCTCATCATTGACTTTTTCAGTGGGTGAGTCATCACCAGCAGTGGCAAATTCTTCAGCAAGAGCTCGATCAAACCAGGTTTCAACTCTTTCACCCTTTGCAACATCCTGTACCTCGGTGCTAAAATCCAACTGATTAAGGACTTGTTGAACGACAGTCTCTGGATCAACAACATCTACCCCGGAGACCTCAACCGCTGATTCATCTACCCTCTGCTCAACACTTACAATATCTTCTGCTGGTCGATCAGGAATCTCTTCCTCTGCTGCTGGTCGGTCACCAGCATCCTTAGTCTCTGCCTGCTGGTCCTCGACCATAGGCTCTACCGCTGATTCAGCAGGAAAAATTTGTATGGGAATGGCTTCTTGGGCCACGGCCACCAACTTCAAAGTTGATTTATTCTTCGAAGTCATTTTCTTCTTAACCACTGGTACATCCAAAGGAATATCTGTTGATCATTTCTTTGAGGCAACCTTTGTCTTGGGTGCCTTCTTTACTTTGGGTGCATCAGCAGGTTCTTGTGCACCACTTTTGTCGATAACGACGATGTACCGATGAATAGTCTTGTCTGTTAGAATCTTGGATGAGGGGAACTCCGACGATTCTCCCAGTACCAAATTAGGAACACTTTCCAGTAGAAGACTGATCTGAATAGCAAAACCCTTGTCTTGCTTCGTTCCCGGACTGACCATATTCTTCAAAATACCAAACAGAACACTGCCCCAATTCATCTTGACGTCACAAACCACGGCTGTCAACAATGAAAACTTTTCAACAGTAATCGCATTGAAGGATCCTGCCTTCACAGAAATGGACTTCGCCATAATATCGCACAGAAGACGATAATGCATCTTCATTTGGCTCTTCAACCCCGACAAAGTCACTGGCTCTCCTGTCAAGGAAACGATGCTCCGAGCATCGAAAATTTTATCCTTGGGCATCTCAAAAATATCTGCCAAACCATCGATGGGAAGATCGAACGTCTCTGCAAACAACTTCTCTGAAATCTCTACTGCAACCCCATTCACGGTGCTAACAACCAAACCATCTCTCACTGTTCCATTCTCAAAGAACTCTACTAGGGCTTCCTCATAAACCACCGCGGGACATCCCAAAAATCCCTGTAAGTCAGATGCAATAAGGGCTTGAAACATAGATTCCATACCTGGTTCACCTATTGCCAAAGCGGATTCGAAATCAACATGGATAGAGTTGCTGTAGAATGAGGCGGCCATTGCTAACAGTAGATGATCGGAAAAAGTGCCTGAAACACATTTGCAAGAAGAACACACAGAGAGTGCAAATATGCGTCGAAGAAATTATGCAAGGTAAGGAGACGATGAATAGGAAAAGCCGTAAATATAGTAAAGAATACTAAAAGTTTCTAGAGAGAGAAAATGTTGATGTGACTGTTTGCATGGTAAGACACGTGTCAACCATCCGTTAGCGCGTACACTGTTTGCAAAAAAAATTTTCAAAATATTTTAATCGTACGGTAGAAAATGCGCGCTAATTGTTTCTAGGTCACAACGAGTGCAAGGACATGTAAGAACATTCCTGTTGATTTAATATTTCGTTGAGGGTGGAAGGGGCTGGTCATAAATAAGCATCAATTGTATACATGCAACGACTGACTGTGTCCAGTTGTAGCATGTTCAACTGACTTCACGCTTAATAACCCAGTTCCTGATTCCCCTTACGATTGTCAATCTCCAACGCGAGAAGCTTGTCTCAGCAGATAGTCTAATTGTTCCCCCTGAACAAAAGACCTACTGCTGATTTAAGCAACGGCTAATCAACCTGCATTATGCGTCAGTACACAAACAATCAAGGCAATTCAAGAAGACCTAAAATGTTTCTAAAATAAGAAAACTTAGCATCCGGCAGAGGCTTTGTGAAGATATCAGCTACTTGCTGCTCAGTCGACACATACTCCAGCCGAACGTCCTTCTTTAGCACATGGTCTCTGATAGTGATGCCTGATGTCGATGTGTTTGGTCCTTGAATGCAGCACAGGATTCTGGGTGATTGCAATTTCTGAAGTGTTGTCACAGAGAATAGGAGCTTCAGAAGCATCAATGCCATAATCCTTCAATTGATGTTGAATCCAGAGGATTTGTGCGCAACAACTGCCAGCAGCAAGATATTCCGCCTCAGCAGTTGACGTGGCAATTGACGTCTGCTTCTTACTAAACCAAGAGATCAGTCGATCCCCTAAAAATTGACAGGTCCCACTTGTGCTCTTGCGATGGATCCTGCAACCTGCATAGTCTACATCACTGTACCCGATTAGTTGAAAGCCGGAGTCTTTGGGATACCAAAGACCCACGTTAGGAGTACCCTTCAAATATTTCAATATTCGCTTTACAGCAATGTAATGCGATTTCTTTGGCTCTGCTTGAAATCTAGCACACATACAGACAGCAAACATGATGTCTGGTCTGCTAGCAGTCAAATATAGCAAAGAGCCTATAATACCACGATACAAAGATGCCTCAATGGCAGATCCAGCTTCGTCTTTATCGAGTTTTATTGTTGAACTCATCGGGGTCGCTGCTGCTGAACTGTTTTCCATTCCAAATTTCTTCATCAATTCTTTTGTATATTTCGCCTGGTTAATGAAAATTCCATTTTCCAACTGGCGAACTTGTAAGCCTAAGAATAATGTCAGCTCCCCCATCATACTCATCTCAAACTTGTCCTGCATCAATTTAGAAAACTTCTTGCACAGTTTGGGGTTAGTTGACCCAAAAATAATATCATCAACATATATTTGAACAAGCAAGACGTGATTATCCTTTAGCAAATTTAAACAACGTCTTATATACTGTGCCTATTGTGAATGATGCGCAAGTAGGAATTTAGTGAGTGTGTCATACCAGGCTCTGGGTGCTTGCTTCAACCCATATAGAGCCTTGTCCAGTTTGTAAACAAACTCTGGATTTGTATGATCGACGAATCCAGGAGGTTGTGCAACGTACACTTCCTCTGTCAAGACGCCATTCAGAAAGGCACTCTTGACATCCATCTGAAAGGCTTTAAAGTCTTTATATGCAGCATATGCAAGGAACATTCTAATGGCTTCTAATCTAGCTACTGGTGCAAATGTCTCATCAAAATCTATCCCTTCCATCTGTCGAAATCCTTGTGCAACCAGTCTAGCCTTATTTCTTGTTACTATGCCATCTTCATTCAGTTTGTTCCTAAAGACCCAACGAGAACCTATGACTGAATGATTTTTAGGTCTAAGTACAAGTTACCAAACATTATTACGCTTAAACTGGCTTAATTCCTCTTGCATAGCTTCTATCCAGCTTGGGTCTGCTAAAGCTTCATCTATTTGTTTTGGTTCTATATGTGAGATGAATGCAAAAGATCGTGAGATAGCTGGCCTCTTGTGCGAACAGGGGATTCGAAATTACCTATGACCTTCTCAGGTGGATGATTTCTATTCCACCGAAAAGCAAGTCCAATGGGATTTGGTCTGGTAGCGGCTCGTGACACTCAGAGCATATGCGACATCCGGTCTAGTTGAGATCATGCCATACATAATACTACCTATCGCCGAGGCATATGGCACACGTGCCATACTCTCTATCTCCTCATCAGTCTTTGGACACATAGACTTAGATAGAGTGACCCCGTGGCACATAGATAGGTGTCCTCTCTTGGATTCTTCCATAGAGAACCGCTTAAGTATGGTATCGATGTAGGTGGCTTGGGTGAGTCCGAGCATCCGTTTCGATCTATCCCGATAGATCTGTATTCCAAGAATATAGGATGCTTCACCCATGTCCTTCATCGAAAATCTACTAGACAACCATACTTTAGTTGACTGCAGCATTCCTTCATCATTCCCAATGAGTAGAATGTCATCAACGTAAAGTACAAGGAATGTCACAGCGCTTTTAACTACCTTCTTATATACACATGGCTCCTCGGGATTCTTGATGAAACCAAATTCCTTAAGTGTTTCATCAAATCTCAGGTTCCAACTCCTCGATGCTTGTTTGAGACCGTAGATCGATCTCTGAAGTTTGCATACCTTATGCTCACTTCCTACAGATGTGAAACCCTCAGACTGCGTCATAAAGATCTCTTCCTTAATGTTTCCATTAAGGAACGCAGTTTTCACATCCATTTGCCATATCTCATAGTCGTACCATGCGGCTATGGATAGTAAGATTCTAATCGACTTGAACATTGCGACTG
>KV002478.1:53359-66314 GCA_001598015.1 Dorcoceras hygrometricum
AACCCTAAACCTAGATTGTGAGCGCCGCCCCTCCTCTCTCTCAAAGAGCCGCCGCCGCCTCTTCGTCGGAATTTGTTCCGGCCAAACTTGACGAGGAGAATCCGTCCGTGCAGATCTCGTCACGCCTTCTAGTGCAGGGTGACGAAGGAGTCTCGTATCCGGTCATGGACCGGATTGACGATATCTACCGCAATCTACCGTGAAGAGCCGACGTTATTGTAACTACGGTTGGAGCCAGGCACAAGTGCCAGCAATGTAGTGTTTTGACGTCGGAATTGTTCCGGCCAAACTTGACGAGGACGAATCCGTCCGTGCAGATCTCGTCACGCCTTCTAGTGCAGGGTGACGAAGGAGTCTCGTATCCGGTCATGGACCGGATTGACGATATCTACCGCAATCTACCGTGAAGAGCCGACGTTATTGTAACTACGGTTGGAGCCAGGCACAAGTGCCAGCAATGTAGTGTTTTGAACACCCTATGTATGACATTAATTGTTTTTGTATTAATCGTATTGATCGTCTCTCGGCTGTTAATTTTCTGTTCTTCCGCTGCCTCGCCGGGGGGCGTGATCCGGATCCCAACAGATGCATCTGGTATTCAGGTGTGGTGTAAAGATGAGCGAGTAATTCCCGTGTGCTTGTACACACACCAGTGGCCACCTTTCTTCGCATAATCTATTGTCAGCTGTTGAATTCTTTGGCTCCCTTTCTTGTTTGCAGCCTTTTCGACTGTTGCATTGTCCCTCATGCATAGCATTAGCATTATATCTTTTGCTATTCATTGATGTTTTATAGTTGCTCTCCGTACTGGGGTTTAACCCCGAGGTCCCTCTGGGGTTGTTGTGTTTGTTTGCCTATCTGTTGTTCAGGTTTTCCAGGATTTGCAGCTGGTCGAGGTTATGATCCAGCTGGTGGTGCCCCATGATGTGAATAGAGTGTCCCAATTATATATTTAGTATTTGTATAAACTGGTATCACTTCGTGTGATTCTTAGTC
Source organism: Dorcoceras hygrometricum (assembly GCA_001598015.1). Lineage (NCBI taxonomy): Eukaryota > Viridiplantae > Streptophyta > Magnoliopsida > Lamiales > Gesneriaceae > Dorcoceras > Dorcoceras hygrometricum. Next base: position 54,356 of record KV002478.1, read on the forward strand.
TTATATAGTTGGTAGACCATCTGTACTTGTGTTGTATTCAGCCGTTGGGCATTTGTTGTACTTGAATATTTGTGTTGTTGTGGATTTATAAATTGGGATTATTTTGAGTATCTTGTAATTTAAATTATGTTATCTTTCAGTCAGGCCAAAAGCAAAAATGTTTTTACCACTTTTTAGTAGCTTCCGTTTGTGTTTGCGTGGTTTTACTCTGATGTGTGCACGAGGCCTGACAACTAATTTTTTTTCCAGTTCGATATCTTTTTTTCGTAAAGAGAATAGATCTTTTTGAAGTTGGTTAACTTTTTTTTTGAGTAAGTTAATTTCTGTTTGTAAATCTTTTTTAGTTATTTGTTTAAGAATACTCTGTTGGGGATATTTACCGAATAATGTACTTAAATTAAAATGTTCTTTAATAAGATTTCATTTTGAACTTTCTTCATCGATAATTAAATCCTTTAATTTGTTAAGATATTGTTTTCGAGTTTTTTTCTTCTGCGGATAGAGGGGGGATCGATATTAATTAAGCCAAACATTGAGCAGAAGGATCCTAATTCTTTGAAATCCAAAGGAAGAATTTAATTCCTCAATAATCATCCTAACAAATCTTGGATGTCCATCTTTATCTGATTATCGATGGTACAAAGATGTATTTCCCACTCATGTCCTGAGAAGAGATGAGTGTAATATGTCTTACTGGAATGAAAGATTTATTATGGGTTTACCAAAACTTTTCAGTGACCGAATAATTCCAAAACTAAAAAGTGAAATCGGTACTGATGATATTCCTTTCAATGATATAACATACGGTCAATTATATTCTTTGATTAAAAAATAAGGCCTCACATTATGTTCTGAACTCAAATTACAAGCTAAGTATCGATCTGACAAAACTACAACTCGCCAATAAAATACATGGAAAATGTAATAATGAGAAATTCACATGAATTGTTTTGTTCGTTAATGTTACCTTCATTATCTTCAACTTGAATAGTATGATTAAGAATATTAAGTTTTGAGTCTAGGGATACCGCATTATCCCACCAATTTCTTAATTGGCCAGTAAAATCCTGGACAATCAAAGTTGTGGCAGTTTCTTCATTTTGACCTTTAATCAGGCTAGGCGTGCCATGCCCATTTCTTGTAATGCATTCAAGATTTCATATTCTGATTTGCCATCAATGTTCCATTCAGTTATGTATTGACCACCATATTTGAAATTTTAAATTGATTTCTTTCTTTGTAACCAATATCGGTTGGGGTAGATTTTCAATATTAATTACGTGTATGATTATTATTAGCATTATTAAATCATCGTCTTCTATTAAAGATTTTGTTAATTTGGTCATTATCATCGTCAAAAGGATTATCAATTATATTGACACCATCTGAAGATCAGTATTGTTCTAGAAACTTAATTTTGTTTTTCTTTTTCGTAAGGAATTATTTTTTTTAAAGTAATGGTTTGGCCGTGTCATTAAACGTGGATTGTTTTGCATTTTGATTAAGATTATTAGAGATGTGATCGACTTGGTTGGCTATTGTTTTAAATATTTATTAGAATAATTATTCTGTTGGAAATATTAATATCTTCTGTGTTAACAGGTTCTTTTGTCACTGCGCCCATTATAAAAGGATCAGCGGTGACTTCACCTTTTGCGGTTTGAATTTTCAATGTTTGTAATGGGGTATGTACTTCCGAAATAGTATCATTATTAAGTAATGTCCATTTCTTGTGGAGAGTTGTATTAACTTGTATAACAGATTTAGTTTGGAAATCATTAAGCCTTCAGCAGATAGGAATATTGTTAAAGATGTGTAAAAAGGAATATTTGATTTAATTGTTTTCATTTTTTTAATCCATTCATAGTTAATATGTTTGTGAATATCTTTATCTAATTTAGCGTACCATTTACATTTGTCATTATGAAATTTATCTTCTAATTCCTCATTTAAATACTCAAAATCTGGTTGAAATTCTTTTCCAGATGTGATAATTATCATACTTGAAATAGAAGGTGAAGTTGGAGGAGAATAATTTTGAGGTGATTGAGGGCCGGATCTGGGTTTTGGAATTGGAGTAACAAAATCATATTTGGTGGAATTTTTTGAAAAAGTAGAGAATGAATGTCGAGAGGATTGTGATATATGTAAATTCGATGTCAAAATAGGCTTTATTTTTTGGATTAAATTTTATTATAATTTTTCCATCTTCTTCTTCAATTATTTGAGAAATATCTCTTCTTTCTATATTACGAGGGATTTGTGGGGTATTAATATGAATTGTTGAGGAATTGTGATTTCATTCCATTTTAGTCTTTTTGGAAAAAATACCGTAGGGTGCTCAGCATCTATTTGTAACAAAACCGTTTCTTCTTTCGAAGAAGGGAGTCTGTTATATTTTTGGTTTAGTTGAGAAGATAAGAGTCGGAAATAGATTTTGTAAATTATTGCAAAGTTCTTACAGGGATGAAATTCATGGTCCCCTTGAATATGAACATCTAATATTAATGAGTCTAAAATGGATCTGTGAGATCAACCGAAAAATTTGGGGAAAAATTAAAGTATATTGGTCCATTACATATGTTAGTTTGGATCATTGACAGAAGAGATGTTTGATATCTCTTGAGTAGTTTGTCCCGAAGTGTCAGGCCTCGTGCTCAATCAGAGTAAAACCACAAAATAAACATTAGCGGAAGCATTAAAATAGTGGCTAAAATTTTTCGCTTTGGCCTGACTTAGAAAAACATAATTTAAAATACACTGATATTCAAAATACAGGTTTTACAACGCTGAAAACCAATACAATATCAAACAATGATATAACACAGCGTGACTCTCAATCAACAAAGAGATGAGTCTCTCGCTGAACATAGATACAATATAACATAACAAAGATATCATATTTTTCTACTACATATAATTGGGACACTCTATCCACCTCCCGAGGTACTACCAGCTGGATCAACTCCACGACCAGTGGTGAAACCATGATAACCTGGAAACACACACAGGCAAACAAGACAACCAGCCCCAGAGGGACCTCGGGGTCAAACTCCAGTACGGAGAGCAACTGAAAAACAGTAGTTAAATAGCAATAGAGAAAATGCGAATGCTATGCATGAGAACAAGGCTACAACCGAAGGCAGGGAGCCAAAGGATCTCAAGAACTGCTCAAGAACTGAATCCAATCAACTGGAAGATAGTGGCCGCGGGGTGTGTGATTATAAGGGAGCTACCTACTCGTCTCAGCACATGGTACCAGATGCAGAACACAGCTCAATCTGCTGTTGCCCAACTCATGAGATGTGGGAGCTACCCACTCCTCTCATAGTAGCTAACAGATCCCAGCAGGGATATGAGGGTGACGGGAGTTACCTGCTCGGCCTCTAAAACAGACATCCTGGTACACACAGATCAATACAACAAGGCAAGGCTAGCAATATCTGAATTCAACATGAATAATGCTTGTATGCAAATGCAACAGCAAACAAAACAACATACACTGCACAACAGATCAGCAAGCAGACACATATATCCAAGCCAAATCCAACGCTTTAAAACAAGCTCACATCCGTACCTCAGTTCTGAGCTACAATTACCACAAACAAAGTCCCGAGCAACCAGATCTGAAACCTGCTAAGTCAAATACGAACAATAACTCAGGGACGCAATCTCAAAGCTACGAACTGGGAGCTACAACCTCAACCAGATCTGTCCTACTTCTCGAGCTCAACCAACAGCTCTAAACAAGCACAAAGTAGGAACTAACACTTACCCAACGAGCTACCTGAACGGCAGAAGCAATTCTACGCTTATGCTAACAGACTACACAGAGAAGCTTTCTTCGAAATTCTCTTCCAGCTAACCCAAAGCCTGCGAAAGAGGTATAGAAAGAACAGTCTTGACAAAAGGAGTCCAGTGCTACCACTCTCATGTCCGTCAGAGCTGTCTCCCGCTGGCAATCGAAGGAAATTCTATGGTGAACATTAGCTAGGGTATCGCGACAAGATGAACTCACTGGAAATATTTCTAAGTGTAGGAAACAATATCGCGAGACCTGTCAGGCCTCGTGCTCATATCAGAGTAAAAACACACAAACACATGCGGAAGCTAATAAAAAAAAAGCGGGTAAAATTTTTCGCTTTTGGCCTGACGGTTTAAAACAATATAATTTAAAATAACGCGATACTAAAAATATATCCCAGTTTATAAAAACAACCAAACGCGACTACCAGCCAGCAATACACAGTATAGCATAACAACAACCAACAACATGCATCAGACTCCATCAACAGAATACAACGACAAAGCACAGGGCATCCACTGCCTAATAATACTGATACATATAAATATGCTATACGCTATTGGATACTCTAACCACCTCCTGGGGCACCTCCAGCTGGGTTAAAGCCACGACCAGTTGTAAAACCTGGGTTCCCTGAAAAAGAACACAACAAGGAAAACAACCAAGCCCCAGAGGGACATGGGGTCAAACCCCAGTACGGAGAGCAACTGAAACAGCTAAAGGAAATGCATAAGATAAAATGCAGATGCTATGCATGAGACACCGGATAACAGCTGAAGGCTACAACCAACAAGGGAGCCAAGGAACTCAAACATATCTCCAAAATATCTGCAACGAATCAGTGGCCACGGGGTGTGTTCAAAGTGTGGTAATGAGCCACTTGCCTTGACACAACACCCAAATACCAGATGCATCAAACAACTCAACCTGCCGTTGCCTCGCCCATGAACTGTGGTAGTTAACCACTCGACGCATGGTGGCTAACAGATCCCAGCAGGGAGATGAGAGTGCGGTATCGCCGCTCGCCCTCGCATCCTGGTAAGAAACAACAGCAATACAACGGAATACAAAGCAATTGCTGCAACAGAAATCTGAATGCATGCGTGTATGCATAAACATAGCAGCTAAACTCAACAGCAATCACATATGCACACAGCAACATCCACGGCAATGCACAAGCAACCATCTAACATTAAATCTCATGCCAATTCCCAGCTACCTCAAGCTCAGATCCGTACCTCAATACTGTGCAACAATTACCACAAAGGGATCCCGAGAAATCTGGTTAAAAACCTGCTAAACAACGAAGCATAATTCTCAGGGATGCTAACAGAAGCTCACGGCTCGGAGCCACGCTCAACCAACGCAATTACTACCAAAACAACTTACTGGAAGCTTAAACCAAGGCTAGGAACAAGATCTCATCACAAAGGAACGAAGTTCTACCTGCACTACAAAACGCACGATCAACAGCAACTTCGCGTTCCTCAACTAGCCAACCACAACCTCCAAAAGTGGTATGGAATGGAAGAGCTTCTCGAGAGGAGTCCAACGCTACCTCAAACGTATCAAACAATAGCCAGAAACGACGGGAAATTGCCGGAGAAACTCACGGTGAACAGTACTAGGGTTCGAAGAACAGAGGTCGACAATCGAGAGAATATTTCGCTAAGTATGGGAATCTAATAAATCAATCGAAGATCAAGTCTTCCAATATATATACACTCTCAACTGCTGATAATAGATCCCCACCGACAAACCAGTCGACACTCGCTGAAAAATACAACCAGCAGACGCAAGCAAACCAACTGCTGAATTCTCAAATAACACTAAGCGAAACGGTGTCGCAGCGACTTAACTAAACGACGTCGCACAACCTATGTCATCCTATCTGCCAACAGCTAGTTAACCAAAACCAGCGACTGGATTTCTCAACAACGCAACATATCCTTGTAGCTGGTACAAGACGCGACATCAAAACGCGGCGTTTCAAATAATCTAAACGGCGTCGCTTAACCACATCAGCAATTCTGTTGAACTAACACAAGCAACGACTGGTCGCTACTAGGGGCAAACACACCAGCTGCTGATTTCTTAGTGCTAACCAAAACGACGTCGCCTCCACTAATCCAAACGACGGCGTATTGCACTTCGCTACAGGAGCTTGCTGTAACAGATATCACCCAGTCGATGCCTTACAAAACGTCACCGTTTCGAAATCCCTTAACGCTCTCTGCTGAATCCACGTAAGCGTTGCTGCTAGCAGATCCTACCCAACGCATGCCAACAAAAATACTATCTGCTGGCAGACTTTGCCAATGACTAGTCATTCACGCCAAAACGACGGCGTTTCGATCTCCCGCATTACAAGTACACGCTACGACTGGTTTTCACTACCAACCAGCTGCTAACTCACAATTACCAAAATTACGAAAACTTCCAAAATTCTTAAAACCGATTAATCTAACATAAAATCCAGGTCTCACATTTCTCCCCCACTAAAAAGGATTTCGTCATCGAAATCAAACAACAACAATTCTGAAAGCACAATACAGCAACAGAAACCAAAACAGAAATCTGCCTAACACAAGGCCAAAAGTTGAAGATAACTGAGCAAACAATTAACAACAACTAGGGAAGAATTACAACCAAAAGCTACAAACTACTGGAATTTAGCTCAACAGCTACTCAAACAGATGCGGCCACTCGCGCTGCATCTTTTCTTCCAGCTCCCAAGTAGCTTCTTCCCTTCCGTGTTTGCTCCATTGCACCATTACCAACGGAATGGTTTTATTTCTCAGTTGTTTCTCTTTTCTGCCAAGGATTTGCAAGGGGTATTCCTGATAGCTCAACGACTGATCTAGCTCCACCTCGTCAGTTCTAAGCACATGAGATGGATCTGGCTCGTACTTCCTCAACATGGAAACATGAAAGACGTCATGTATAGAAGATAACTCTGGCGGCAACAACAGCCGATACGCTAAAGGGCCAATCCTCTCAACAATCTCATACGGTCCGACGTAACGAGGGGCTAACTTTCCCTTGTGTCCAAAGCGCATAACACTACGAAACGGAGAAACTTTGAGAAATACATGATCACCAACCTGAAAATCAAGAGGTCGACGCCTCTTATTCGCATAACTGGCTTGGCGATCCTGGGCATCTTTCATCCGCTGACGAATTAGATCCACATGATCCTTCATTTGCTGCACAAAGTCGGGGGCAGATAGCTACTTCTCCCCCACTTCTTCCCAACAAACTGGCGATCTGCACTTCCTGCCGTACAAAGCCTCAAACGGCGCCATGCCAATCGTCACCTGATAGCTGTTATTGTAGGAAAACTCTACTAAAGACAACGCGTCTCATCCGCTGACGAATTAGATCCACATGATCCTTCATTTGCTGCACAAAGTCGGGGGCAGATAGCTACTCTCCCCCACTTCTTCCCAACAAACTGGCGATCTGCACTTCCTGCCGTACAAAGCCTCAAACGGCGCCATGCCAATCGTCACCTGATAGCTGTTATTGTAGGAAAACTCTACTAAAGACAACGCGTCTTGCCAGCTACCTCCGAAATCCAACACAACAGCTCGTAACATATCCTCCAACGTCTGGATAGTTCTCTCAGATTGGCCATCTGTCTGGGGGTGATACGCTGTGCTCATAGTCAATCTGGTACCCAAAGCTGTTTGCAAACTCTTCCAAAACCTGGAAGTAAACCTCGGATCTCGGTCGGATACGATCGAAACGGGCACACCGTGCAATCTAACAACAAAATCAACGTACAGCTTCGCCATTTTCTTTAGAGAAAAGGTCATTCCATAAGGAATAAAATGTGCAGACTTCGACAAACGGTCGATAACCACCCAAATAGCATCGTATCCTCTGCTAGTACGAGGCAGATGCGTCACGAAATCCATCGCTATGTCCTCCCAATTCCATTGGGACACTTCCAAACTCTGTAACAGACCACCAGGTCTCATCCTTTCGGCCTTAACCATCTGACAATTCAAACAACGAGCGACAAAACCAGCAACGTCACTCTTCAGGCCAGCCCACCAGAAGTGCGGCTTCAACGCATGGTACATCTTCCGTGCACCAGGATGAACACTATGTCAGCTACAGTGCACTTCCCGGAGGATCTCCTCCTTCAAATCAATGAGGTTTGGAACAACCAGCCTGCCACGAAACCTCAAACACCCATCGGACGAGACAGAATAATCCTCAAGTTCGCCAGCCCTGACCTTCAACTTCAACTCGTGGATAGACGGATCAGTCATCTGAGCTGCTCGAATGGTCGAAACAATTTGCGGCTCCACTTGGAACGATGAAACCACAACACAATCTTCAGCCGGGTAGAATCTCCAACCCCTAGTGTTAAGATGCTCCTGATCCTTAAAGATGTACAACGAAGCGAGCATCTCACTAGCCTTCCTGCTCAAAGCATCGGCCACTACGTTCGACTTCCCAGGCTGGTACTTGATTTCGTAATCAAATTCCTTTAGCAGCTCCATCCAACGACGTTGTCTCATGTTCAAGTCAGGCTGCGAAAACAGATACTGCAAACTCTTGTGGTCCAAGTACACCACAAATTGCTCGCCATACAGGTAGTGACGCCAGATCTTAAATGCAAAAACAACCGCTGCAAGCTCCAAATCATGGACTGGATAACGAGTCTCGTGCGGTTTCAACTGCCGCGAGGCATACGCAATGACTCGACCATTTTGCATCAATACACAACCCAATCCATTGAGCGAAGCATCAGAACAAACAACGAAACCACCTGAACCGGACAGCAGAGCTAACACAGGTGCAGTAGTCAACTTTTCCTTGAGCAGTTGAAAGGCATTCTCGCACTGCTCAGTCCAAACAAACCTATTGTCCTTCTGCGTCAGTTGAGTCATCGGCTTTGCTATGCTAGAAAATCCTTCGATAAAACGACGGTAATAGCCAGCCAGACCCAAGAAACTGCGAATCTCGGAAACATTTCTGGGACGCTCCCAGTTCAAGACAGCATCAACCTTACTGGGATCCACCGAAATCCCCTCGGCTGAAATCACATGTCCCAAGAAAACGACGCGATCCAGCCAAAACTCGCACCTGGAGAATTTGGCATACAACTACTGATATCTCAACGTCTGAAGGACAATCCGCAAATGCTCCTTATGCTCCAAAGGAGTCTTCGAATAAACCAAGATGTCGTCAATGAAAACAATCACAAACAGATCAATGAACTCTCTAAAAACCCAGTTCATCAGATCCATAAAGACTGCAGGCGCATTGGTCAAACGAAACGGCATCACCAAAAACTCGAAATGCCCATACCTGGTACGAAAAGCAGTCTTCGCGACATCCTGATCTCTCACTCTCAGCTGATGATACCCTGAACGAAGATCAATCTTCGAGTACACCGCAGAACCTTGTAGTTGATCAAACAGATCATCGATCCTGGGTAGAGGGTACTTGTTCTTGACTGTCGCTTTGTTCAACTGGCGGAAATCAATGCACATCCGCATTGAGCCATCCTTCTTCTTCACAAACAAAATGGGCGCACCCCACGGTGACGTACTAGGTCGGATGAAACCCTTCTACAGCAAATCGTCCAACTGCACCTTGAGTTCTCTCAACTCCGCAGGTGCCAAACGATAAGGGGCATGAGAAATCGGAGCTGTGCCAGGCACCACCTCGATGCTGAAGTCAATCTCCCGCCTAGGAGGAAAACCAAGAATCTCCTCCAGAAACACATCGGGAAAGTGTCACACCATAGGAACGTCACTAAACTGCACACGGGAAGAATAAGACGCATCCAAAGCGTAGATCAAGAAGCCAGCATTCCCCAAGGACAAAAAGCTGAACATCTCCATAGCTGAGACTAACGGGATCTTTGATCGAGAATCCTAGCCTTAGAAGTCCCACTCCTCGCCAGACATAGGCCTAAAGCGCACAATCCCATGGAAACAGTCCACGGAAGCCCTATACTTGGACAACACGTCCATCCCAAAAATACAATCGAAATCCCACAACATCAAACGGATCAAACTCCCCACCAACACATGCTCGCCAAAACGCAGCACACCATCCAACAAAACCTCCTGGGAGAACAGGCTCACACCGCCAGGGGTAGAACAGAAACAGCATCGCAAAAAGGAATGGTACACAGACCATGCTCAACAACAAACGAATCAGAGATAAACAAATACGATGCACCGGTGTCAAACAACACACGCGAAGGAAAATCGAAAACAATACAAGTACCTATGATCACCTGACTCGGCCTCTCCTCGGCCTGCTCCTTAGTGATGGAGTTAACCTGAGCATGCTGAGGTCCAGAGAAGAAAGGCTGAGACGACTGTCCGAACCGCGATGGACCAGGCTGCTGAAACGGCCTAAACTGAGTCTCACCCAACCGGGGCTGCTGAAACTGAGGGGAACGACCCCTAGACTGACCTCCACGACCCTGAGGCTGGGCCGTGGTCTGCTGTGATCCAGCTGACGGACACACTCTAGCAAAATGCCCGTACTGACCACAAATATTGCAGGAACCCTGCACACCAACACACTGGGTAGACGGATGCTTTCCACCGCAAAAACCACAGAACTCAGCCCGAGAACCACTGCTACTCGAGCTGCCCGAACCAGAAGAGCAAGAACCCGACTTCTTCTTGAACTGCTGACCGTGGGGTCGGAACCTCTGACGGCCGGACTACTGTGCAACCTGTGGCTGCTGCTGCTGCTGGGGCTGATGGGCTGACTGGGAGGACTGAGAAGACTGCGCTCCCTGACCAATGGAACGACCACCCTTAGCCACCTGCTGCCTACGAGCACGACGGCTACGCAAACCCTCCTCAATGTCGATGGCACTATCCACTGCCTCAGCATACGTCTTGGGTTTGTTGGTCAGCACCATTTGATACAACTCTTAATTCAAGCCCTCAAGAAATCTAGTCCGCTTGGCCCTCTCCCGGCCAGAAACATGTGGAACGTACGCCAGCAACGAAGAAAACTGACGAGCATACTCCCTCACAGTCATAGAGCCCTGCTTCAGATGGTCGAACTCCCGCTCCCGGGCGTTCACATAAGACTCGGGTACATACTCCTGCCGGAAGGTCTCACAAAAACTGCTCCAAGAGATCCCTACACCGGTCTCCAACAAGGTACTCGAAGCGCCTCGCTACCAGCGCTCTGCCGCCTTCCTAAGCAAGAGGGTCACCAAACTCAGCCGAAGATCAGCATCATACTGCACCCTATCTAAAAGGCCAATAATGTTCCGGAGCCACGAGTCTGCATCCTCATTGGAATCGTCACCATTAAAAACTGGAGGGTTCATCCTCTGAAACCGTGCTATCACGACATCCATCCTCTCCCCAGTAGGCGCCGCAACCTCAACTTCCTCCTCCTCATCGTGTCCAACACGACTACGACTACGCGCACTACGCTGATCCTCGTTATATCCTGCCGATTCCTCAAACTGCCCCCTACCTCTACCACGACGTCTAGGCGGCATCTACGAAAACACTCAACAGGATCAAGCAAAACAGAACAGATATATCATAGATAGCACATAACACAAATATGCAGCACGTAATCACATAAATCAAGCACATGCAACACACGACACTAAACTCAAGTGTGATCAAAGAAATTGAGCTTATCCCAACTTAAGCTCTGATACCAAAAATGTCAGGCCTCGTGCTCATATCAAAGTAAAAACAGACAAACACATGTGGAAGCTATAAAAAAAAAGCGGGTAAAATTTTTCGCTTTTGGCATGACAGTTTAAAACAATATAATTTAAAATAACGTGATACTAAAAATATATCCCAGTTTATAAAAACAACCAAACGCGGCTACCAGCCAGCAATACACAGTATAGCATAACAACAACCAACAACATGCATCAGACTCCATCAACAGAATACAACGACAAAGCACATGGCATCCCCTGGATAATAATACTGATACATATAAATATGCTATACGCTACTGGGACACTCTAACCACCTCCTGGGGCACCTCCAGCGGGGTTAAAGCCACGACCAGCTGTAAACCTGGGTCCTTGAAAACAACACAACAAGGAAACATACCAAGCCCCAGAGGGACATGGGGTCAAACCCCAGTACGGAGAGCAACTGAAACAGCTAAAGGAAATGCATA
>KV002478.1:66425-81081 GCA_001598015.1 Dorcoceras hygrometricum
TGGTAATGAGCCACTTGCCTTGACACAACACCCAAATACCAGATGCATCAAACAACTCAACCTGCCGTTGCCTCGCCCATGAACTGTGGTAGTTAACCACTCGACGCATGGTGGCTAACAGATCCCAGCATGGAGATGAGAGTGCGGTATCGCCGCTCGCCCTCGCATCCTGGTAAGAAACAACAGCAATACAACGGAATACAAAGCAATTGCTGCAACAGAAATCTGAATGCATGCGTGTATGCATAAACATAGCAGCTAAACTCAACAGCAATCACATATGCACAAAGCAACATCCACGGCAATGCACAAGCAACCATCTAACATTAAATCTCACGCCAATTCCCAGCTACCTCAAGCTCAGATCCGTACCTCAATACTGTGCAACAATTACCACAAAGGGATCCCGAGAAATCTGGTTAAAAACCTGCTAAACAACGAAGCATAATTCTCAGGGATGCTAACAGAAGCTCACGGCTCGGAGCCACGCTCAACCAATGCAATTACTACGAAAACAACTTATTGAAAGCTTAAACCAAGGCTAGGAACAAGATCCCATCACAAAGGAAAGAAGTTCTACCTGCACTACAAAACGCACGATCAACAGCAACTTCGCGTTCCTCAACTAGCCAACCACAGCCTCCAAAAGTGGTATGGAATGGAAGAGCTTCTCGAGAGGAGTCCAACGCTACCTCAAACATATCAAACAATAGCCGAAAATGATGGGAAATTGCCGGAGAAACTCACGGTGAACAGTACTAGGGTTCGAAGAACAGAGGTCGACAATCGAGAGAATATTTCGCTAAGTATGGGAATCTAATAAATCAATCGAAGATCAAGTCTTCCAATATATATACACTCTCAACTGCTGATAATAGATCCCACCGACAAACCAGTCAACACTCGCTGAAAAATACAACTAGCAGACGCAAGCAAACCAACTGCTGAATTCTCAAATAACACTAAGAAAAACGGTGTTGCAGCAACTTAACTAAACGACGTCGCACAACTTAGGTCATCCTATCTGCCAACAGCTGGTTAACCAAAACCAGCGACTGGATTTCTCAACAACGCAACATATCCTTGCAGCTGGTACCAGACGCGACATCAAAACGCAGCGTTTCACTAATCTAACCGGCGTCGCTTATATACGTCAGCAATTCTGTTGAACTAACACAAGCAATGACTGATCGCTACTAGGGGCAAACACACCAGCTGCTGATTTCTTAGTGCTAACCAAAATGACGTCGCCTCCACTAATCCAAACGACGGCGTATTGCACTTCGCTACAGGAGCTTGCTGTTAACAGATATCACCCAGTCGATGCCTTACAAAACGTCACCGTTTCGAAATCCCTTAGCGCTCTCTGCTGAATCCACGTAAGCGTTGCTGCTAGCAGACCTACCCAACGCATGCCAACAAAAATACTATCTGCTGGCAGACTTTGCCAACGACTGGTCACTCACGCCAAAACGACGACGTTTCGATCTCCCGCATTACAAATACACGCTATGACTGGTTTTCACTACCAACCAACTGCTAACTCACAATTACCAAAATTACGAAAACTTCCAAAATTCTTAAAACCGATTAATCTAACATAAAATCCAGGTCTCACAAGACCAGTCAAAGTCCTCTAAATACATAACTTAAGTTCCCCAAATCTGATGAACAGTAGCCAGCGACAAAACATGCTCAAAGCTGATCCCAACTCAGATCTGAGTAACACTCCAGATCTGGATCATACGCTAAACAGATTTGGAACTTATCCAAACGACGTCGCATCGAGGACCGCTCGCTCGCTAGGACACGTCATCCCGCTAGCCAAGTCTGAATCACTAAACGGCGTCGCATCGCATCCCTCAAGACATCATCAAAACGTCGCCGCATCACAACCCAGATCTGAAAGATCAGATCTTACACAAGAGTTGACCAGTAAAAGATGAAATCCCTGTACCGCTCAGGTCTACTCCAAACCACGAACCAGGACAACGAACCGGATCTGCCACGTAACACCAACCACGCTTGCTACTCAGATCTGGTTTCTCCCAAAACGATGTCGTATTGCTACCCGCATAGCACTTCCAACACGCGTAACCAAAATAGCGCACGACCACCAGATTTCAATACCAAATCTAAATACAACCATCCAGCGCTGACTAATACCCTAATCTGATCATTTCCCGCAGGAATTCTTCAACATTTCAGAGCTGTTTCCGAAGCAAATACTGACTCGATTACTTCACCAAGCATATCGGCTCAAAGCTGGTCCATCCTAGATCTGTTCAAGACAAATCTGGTATATGCTAAACCCGATTAATTAACTCAATTAATCCAATAAACTTTATGGTCTCACATTCCTCCCCCACTGAAAATAATATTTCGTCCTCGAAATCAAATAACAACTCCGATATGAACCAAAATACAGCACTGGTAAATCCCACTACGCACAGAACAATTAGCAATTCTCTAACACACAGCGAGCGGCTACTAACCAAGAGTTCAAGATAACTGGAACAAACAACACAATCAAAACTAGCTACCGGAAACAAATGCAACATTTACTCAAACAGATGAGGCCACTCACGTTGCATTTTATCTTCCAACTCCCACGTAGCTTCTTCTCTACCATGTTTGCTCCACTGAACCATCACCAAAGGAATGGTCTTGTTCCTCAGCTGTTTCTGTTTCATGTCCAAGATCTGCAAGGGATACCCAACATAGCTCAAAGTCCGATATAGCTCCACCTCGTCAGTTCTGAGCACATGCAAAGGATCTGGCTCATATTTACTCAACATAGACACATTAAAAACATCATGTAAGGAGGAAAGATCTGGTGGCAACAACAGCCGATAAGCCAAAGGTCCAACATAACGAGGAGCTAATTTTCCCCTGAGACCAAATCTCATAACGCTGCGAAAAGGAGAAACTTTTAGGAACACCAGATCACCAACCTGAAATTCTAAAGGCCTACACCTCTTGTTCGCATACCTGGCTTGGAGATCTTGTGCAGCTTTCATTCGCTCGCGAATCAGATCCACTTGATCTCTCATCTGCTGCACAAATTCTGGAGAAGACCGCTGCTTCTCCCCCACTTCTTCCCAACATATAGGCGATCTGCACTTTCTGCCATACAAAGCTTCAAATGGTGCCATACCAATCATGACCTAATAGCTGTTATTATAAGAAAACTCAACCAAAGACAATGAATCTTGCCAGCTACCACTAAAATCCATCACAAAAGCTCTCAACATATCCTCTAAAATCTCGATAGTACTCTCAGATTGGTCATTTGTTTGGAGATGATACGTTGTGCTCATAGCCAATCTCGTGCCCAAAGCTGTTTGCAGACTTATCCAAAACCTGGAAGTAAACCTCGGATCACGATCTGAAACAATAGAAACAGGCACACCATGCAATCGCACCACAAAATCTATGTACAGCTTCGCCATTTTCTTCAAAGAATATGTCATATTGTAGGGAATGAAGTGAGCAGACTTCGACAATCTGTTAATAATAACCCACACAACATCACAACCTCTGCTAGAACGAGGCTAATGGGTCACAAAATCCATTTCTATGTGCTCCCAATTCCATTGGACACCTCCAGACTCTGCAATAGACCACCAGGTCTCATCCTCTCGGCCTTAACTTGTTGGCAATTCAGACACCGGGCTACAAGATCAGCAACATCACTCTTCAAAACTGCCCACCAGTAATGCTGCTTCAAGGCATGGTACATCTTCCTTGTACAAGGATGAACACTGTGTCTACTATAGTGCACTTCTCTCAAGATCTCCTCCTTCAAATCAATCAGATTTGGCACAACCAACCGGCCACGAAATCTTAAACAATCATCAGATGAGACAGTATAATCCTACAACTGTCCATTTCGAGATTTCAACTTCAGCTCATGGATATAAGGATCTGTTCTTTGAGCTGCTCTAATGCTTGCAATAATCTGTGGCTCAATTTGGAAAGAAGACACCACCACATAATCCTCACCTAGATAAAACTGCCAACCAGTAGTGCTTAGATTCTCATTGACCTTCAAAATCTGTAACGAAGCCAGCATCGCCACTTGAGCCTTTCTGCTCAATGCATCAGCAACTACATTCACTTTCCCAGGCTGATATTGGATCTCACAATCAATGTCCTTAAGCAGCTCCATACATCTATGCTACATCATGTTCAAATCTGACTGAGAAAACAGATATTGGAGACTCTTGTGGTCGGAATACGACACAACTCGCCATACATATAGTGGCGCCAAATTTTCAAGGCAAAGACCACTGTTGCTAACTCCAAATCATGAACTGGGTATCGAGTCTCATGCGGTTTCAACTGACGAGAGGCATACACAATGACTCGACCATGCTGCATCAACACACAACACAATCCATTAAGCGAAGCATCAGAACAAACTACAAAACAACCTGAACCAATCGGCAAAGCTAACACAGGCGCAGAAGTTAGATTCTCTTTGAGCAACAGAAAGCTGTTCTCACACTGCTCAGTCCAAACAAACCTCTTGTATTTCTGAGTAAACTGCGTCATAGGCTTAGCTATGCTAGAGAATCCCTCTATAAAGAGACGATAATCGTCAGCCAAACCCAAGAAACTACGAAACTCATAAACATTCTTGGGACGCTCCCAGTTAACAACTGCCTCAACTTTACTAGGATCCACAGAAATATCTGTAGCTGAAACGACATGACACAGAAATACAACTCGGTCTAACCAAAACTCGTACTTGGAGAACTTAGCATACAGCTGCGAGTCTCCAAGTGTCTGGAGAACCAACCACAAATGCTCTTTGTGCTGCATCGGAGTTTTAGAGTACACCAAGATATCATCGATAAAAACAATCACAAACTGATCGATGAATTCTCTAAAGACTCGATTCATCAGGTCCATGAAAACTGTGGGGGCATTCATCAAACCAAAAGGCAGAACCAAAAACTCATAATTCCTGTACCTCGTACGAAAAGCAGTTTTCTCAACATCTTGCTCTCGAATGCGCAACTTATGGTACCCCGAACTGTAACGACTAGATCTTTTAGAAGTCCACAATTAAGAATTATGAGATTTGAGGGATTACAATGCTATTTGATTTCAATCTTCGAATTGATCAAGTTTCAGATTTCTGCCTATGCATTGATTAGCTTTTCTTTAGTTAAAGGCTAAATACCAGATTTCATGTATACGTGCATTTGATTTTGTTTCTTGCACGATGTTCAATCTTCATTTTATTATGGATTGATATTCAGATGTTATGAATACGATTATAGCAGAGGTTTAGTTGATTTATACAAGCCAAATGAATCCTTGTTTTAACTAAAAAGAAGTTCGGATTTCATTGAAACAGGGTATGCTTCTAGTGTATTTGAGCATATTGATTAAACGTGTTTTCCTTCCTTAGACTTTGTAAATCATATAAATGGACATTAAGCTGCTTCATGCATCATTACTTTCAAATCAAAAGCATATTGAAGCGGTGCTCTTTCTAAAGAAACCGAACAGAAATCTTTCAAAGTGTTTTTAAAGGAAACAGGCGGTGCGTAGACCTCTGCTAGAATTCTGCTGTTCTTGTGATAAAGATACCAGGCAAGTAAACTCTGTTTCTTGCTCACTCAATAGAAAGCATATATTCAATTCTGTTTTTATGATTATGTATGGTTTTAAAGAAAAGGGAGATGGCCTCGGCTGTTCTTCAAGAAAACCATAAAGTTCATGCTCTGTTTTCGAAAGAAGTTGAGTTACTGTATTTTGACTCAAAGATGTAAAGATACATTGCGAATCCATCGCATGTTCTCAGGCATGAACCAGTGCAATTAGAACCAGACTTGACTTACGAAGAAACTCCAGAAAAGATTTTAGCGAAGGAAAATCATAAGTTAAGAAACAGAACTATTCCAATGATCAAGATTCAGTGGACGAATCACTCAGAAAGGGAAGCAACATGGGAAGTAGAATCAGATATGCAGAAAGGTTACCCAGACTTCTTCAAGTAAGTGAATTTCGGGGACGAAATTCTTTTAAGGGGGGTAGATTGTAACGACCAGATCATTTAGAAGTCCACAATTAGAAAGATATGAGATTGAGGGATTACATTGCTATTACAATTCGATTCTTGAATATTTCTATATATGCTATGATCAATCTTTATTTTATTTTGGATTGATATTCAAATGTTAGAATGCAAGTACCGTAAGTATTTAGCGACTTCTGCAAACCAAGTGGATCCTTTATTTAACTAAAATTCTCGGTTTCCATGCACATCTTTTGTTTCAAACAAGAAACAGGGCACGCTTCTTATAAAGTTTGGCATATTGATATAACGTGTTTGTTTTCCTTAGTCATTGTAAATCATATAAATAGAATCATAAGCTGCTTCATGCATCATTACTTTCAAATCAAATCATATTAAGCGGTGCTCACTCTCAAGAAGCCGAACAAAAATCTTTTCAAAGCATTTTCAAGGAAACAGGCGGTGTGCAAGAAGTATACTGGATTTTCTGCTGTTCTTGTGTTAAAGATACCAGGCAAGTAAACTCTGTTTCTTGCTCACTCAATAGAAAGCATATATTCAATTCTGTTTTTATGATTATGTATGGTTTTAAAGAAAAGGGAGATGGCCTCGGCTGTTCTTCAAGAAAACCATAAAGTTCATGCTCTGTTTTCGAAAGAAGTTGAGTTACTGTATTTTGACTCAAAGATGATTTAGAAAATGTTTTGATGATGTTCTTCTAATGAATTCCTGAGGTTTTCAGTGATTCATTCATCGAAGTAGCTTACAAGTAGCTTATTCGATCTTTTCCAGAAGTTTAATAAGATATTTCGAAGTCTTTAGAGGAGGGTAACCTTCGTAGTTCATGGTTATCTACGTGTTGAGTATGAGATCTGGTTCTTACACCATTGATTGAATTTCTATGATAAGAAGATTTCTAAGAGAAGAGATTTGTTTACGTGTTAAGTTAGTTCAGATTTCTATTGTTGTTCATGGGATCTGAATTGTTTCTTCTTCGTTGAAGCAACTTCATTGATTTCAGATTTCATACTATTCATTGATTTCAGATTTCATCTTTTGTACGTGAGACCTGGTTTTGTTAAATGGTTGACTTTTGAGATGGTCGTTGACATCTGTTTTTATTCCGTTATAAAGAGAGGTCTGATGCTTACGTCATTTCTGTTAGTTGTTTGAAATCTGATGACGTCACTCACAAGGGGTGTTGACATCTGGTTTGACCAAGAGAGATCTGTTTTATTTCTCCTTTGTTGTTCGAAACAGATTTCATATTGTTCACTTAAAACAGATTTCTCCTATTTCTTCTTCAATACTTCTTCGATTGATACAGAAAGCATAGGTTCGGATTCCTTATTCAATTCCGAATCATTTCAACGATTTATTCGATTCAATTGATAGATTCAAGTAGTATTTTTATTCAGTTTTCATCTTCGCAAGCATTACAAGGAAATCCTTTATAGTTCCAGAACATCGTTAAACAAATGAAAAACCAGTAACTCGAACAAGAAAATGAAAAAAGATTTCAGAAAGAAAGAAAGAGCTATGAAACGTTTTAAGAAATGTTTTAAGTTATGACAACAAAGAAGGTCCCCAGAGAAAAGGTGAGTGCGCGGCTGACGAACCATGTGCCCTTTTAACCAGGAAGGATTAGGATTAGAGGTCGACGGATCTGTATACCCCTTCAACAATGAGCTTTATGCTAAGAGACTGTTAACATGAGTTTGATAAAACGAAGTGGACCAAATGTTTAAAGTGTTGTCATAATTTCCAGAAAATGAATGAAGAGCGTAAGTGTGATTGCGATCGCAGCTCTTAAGAATGTTTAAAGAAAATGTTTTCAGAATTGATTCATGTTTTATGCTTTCATACTTGATTCAGATTTCATACTTATGTTTACGCTTGTTTATTCATAAGCGTGATTCAAGTTCAGACTCCAGTATGCATTAATTCAAGAACGAATGTATTATTTTCTTTTGCTATTCCAGATTTACCTGCTGAGCCTTTAGCTCACTAGTTTTCATTGAGTGCAGGTAATTCACAGTAGAAAGCTGGAGGGAGATGAACAGAATGGAAGGGATGTGTTTATCGTGGACAACAGATTTCTTTATTTCCTTCTGTTCCAGATTTCATAGTTTCTTTTTGGAACACTTTTGTATTGTACTGAATATTTTGTTATGAATTTGTATCAAAACAGATTTCTAAATTAGTTATGTTATAGGAATCTGTACCAGACGTTATCACACTACGAGATGTATCATTTAAATATGATATTTCAGATTTTATCATTTCCGCACATTTGCATGAGTTATTCCAGATTTCTCATCTTCGAATGTGAATAACTTTATTATTCTCGTTTCAACCCAGATAGTTAGTAGCGATCCATTCTCCGATGTTTATAACTTTTGATTTCATTCAATTGAACCCCAAAACTTATGATTATTCCGTCAAGAAAATGAGGGTCGTTACAGTTGGTATCAGAGCATGGTCCTTGAGATAAACACACTTCCAGTCTGAGCAGATCTCTCCAGCCTCTTCAAAATTTGTGAGTTTTACATTCATGTTTTAGTATCGAGTAATCTCTCATATAGAATTGTGGTGGATTTGGACTACCCTTTTTCAGATATGTCAGGAAGAGGTAGAGGAAGAAGGAATTATGCCGAAGGGATAGTGAATCAGAAGGCATAACTCCAGTCCTTGCCAATATGGCTCAACTCCTAGAGCGTTTAGTTGATCAGACCTCTAATGGGAATGGTCATTCTTCGAGTAGAATGAGTAATAGAGAAGATCCTCAAGAGAAATTTAGGAGGCAGCGACCTCAAGAATTTTCTGGCACTACCGATACCCTGGTGGCAGAAAGCTGGATAAAATCCATGGAGGTGATATTCGATTATCTTCATCTGATAGAACTAGAGAGCCCCCGATGTGCAATCTATATGTTGCGGGGCGATGCTATGATGTGGTGGGAAGGAGCCAAGTTATCAGTGGACTTGGAAACTCTCACATGGGAAGAATTCAAAAGGGTTTTCTTCGAACAATATTTCACGGTGGATGTTAGAGAGCAGATCCAGAGTTGATGGTCCCAGAAATAGGATCACTAAGTAAATAGGAGTTCAGAAGGGGGGGTTGAATGAACTCCTTCGATTTTTCTATTTCAAAACTCTTTTAAAATCTTTTGGATCTGAGTTTTATGAAAACTTCTCAGCCAACAATATTTGTGCGGAAAAAGGCCGATTGGTTTGTGAACAGTGAATAATGCGCAACAATAAATAAATGCTGTATGTAAAAGATTGAGTCAAGAATTTGTTTCTGGAAGTTCGGACTTCAATGTCCTACGTCTCCCCTTCTTCCTCCTCGGAAGGTATCACTAGAAGACTTTGATGAGAGTAGCACTTCTACAAACACCCGATCCCGTAACCCACAGCTACGAGAACTCCTAGCACTTCACAACACTTCACGCAGACTTCGCTGCTGGTTTACAACAATTGATAGTTTTTCGAACTTCTTTACAAAGACAGTTCGTTACAGACTCAATAGAATATGACAATGAAAACACGTATTTGAGACTATAAAAATCTTCTGGTTTCAACAATGAAACTCGATTACAACAAAGTAACCAGAAGATTGACTCGAAGGTATTTCAATGAAGATCAACTGTTAGGTTCTTCGAATCTTTGAGCTTTTAAGAGATTTCAACAGAGTGTAGCTCGAGATTGATTTTGGCAGCGTGACAGCAATAGATAGATAGCGAAGTGTGTTTTCTTCAACACTGCTGCTGATATATATAGGCTCTGATTGCAACGGTCATTTAATTCTCCAAAGGAAATGAATCCCGTTTGAATTGCTGCCAAAATCGTACACCGTAATTCCTACTCCACTACAAGGTAAATTTCTCATTGACAGAGCCAATTTATCTTCTTTTCATATTTGTGCAAGCATGGAGAAACGGCCTCTGTACATTGTACTATTTACCCAAAATAGTACCTAACTTGTCTCCTTAATTCCAGGCAACTGTACGGTCCTACGAATCTTTTCCATTTGAATGAACGATCGTATTTGAATCAATTTGAGCTTGCGCCTGAAATAAGTTTGATAACCAGCACTAACTCCATCAACGATGTCAAAGATACTTCGACTGGAAAAACACTTGGAAGAATTCACCTGCTGATATGCGTTTGTGTTTTTCCATCGACTGATTCCTTTAGCGATAAAACGATGTCGTGTCAACTTATTCAAGTGACGCCGTTTTGGTATCTTGTAATGCACCTGCTGGTTAACATCATCTGCTGGTTGAAGTTCACTGTAGCCATCTGCTGAAATACTAAGACAATTAATACGCTATCGTTTCAACTAATCCAAACGCTGTCGTTTCGCATTCTTCAACAACTGCTGATCTCTTCAGGAATGTATCTGCTGATAAGTAACTGTGCATCCCAACGACGTCGTTCCAACTTACCTAAACGCTGTCGTTTACCAATCCTTACCAAAAACACGCTAATCACTTATATGTGCCTGTTGATTGCTCGTAAGGAATCTATCTGCTGAATTTCTCAAACAGTTCATCTGATGATCGCATACCATCTGCTGATTTCTCTCGAATATCCCAATTGCTGAATTACCACTTGTTGATAGATAAAAGATACTCCTGTAGAATGCGACAACTGATTGTCCAATAGCAACTTGTCTTATTTTTGTTATCACCAAAACTAATAAATTTTGTCCTAACAATTTCCCCCTTTTTGGTGATGACAAAACTTCGGCAGCCGAGACAAAAGATATGCAAAAATAAATTTCACACTATCTGCTGGAATGCAAATTTTCATTAACCAACAAAATTCTACAAAAGATGTGTACAAAGATTTTCAGCAGAAAAGCTAATCTAATCTCTTCTTATCCTTTTCAACATCCTTGCCTCTCTTCTTCTTCTTTCTCTATCACGCTCCGCTGCTGCTTGTCTGTCAAGTAATTCTCTGTTAGCATCAGCATCCAGCACTGTATGAACAATATGTCTCTGAGCCATTTCAACTCTTTGCGCAAACGTTGGTCTCATGAACGTCATTTAAGCGCGAGGCCATAATGTCCACTTTGGCATTCACTTCTTGCACTTCCTTTCTAACATCCGCCAGTCCTACAAAGATAGAAGCATTTTGAGCTAAAATATTCTTGCGGAATTCGTTGAAGCGCAGATTCTGGACATCATCCATAGAGCGACCCTCTTGGCATGCTTCCTGAAATAGCTTTTTGAGGACTGCTGCTTGTTCGTGCATGGAGTCACGAAAGCCTTGTTCAATCTTGTGCAGCTTAGAAGAAATGCCACTTTGAGATTCATAAATCTGCTCCGAAAGAATAGCTTGAAGATCAGCAAGAGCAGCAGAGAAATCTTGAGAAACAGGAGGTAGAGAAGACGCGGTAGCATCGACATCTGACACATCAAAATGTAAGGAAGAATTGTCAACAGAGATTGGAGAAGACGGGCGCTGATCTAGAGAAAACTGTACACTCGGAACAACTGACTCAGCAAAAGATCTCTGTACACTACGTAAAGCTGTTCTGTCCAAAGAAATTGTTGATAGAAAATCTGAAATATCTGTACTTGGTAGCCGATTAAACAGACTGAAATCAACGAACACGGAGCAAAACTGAGAGACTCTGAATGCAAAAACTGGAGACTGTCAAGAAGCAACTTGAAAAACTGGTCCCCCCAACGTCAATCCTCTACACAAATTTACAGAACCAACTGGGAGGAGTCTCCGTGAAGCACAAAAGTCGACAACTTCAAAACATACATCCGCCCATCTTTTCTTTAGAACTTGGAAAAAGGCACTCACTGAAGGGAGAGTGTCATCATATTGGCGTTGTCGAGGAACCTCATTAGAAATAACCTGCCGGGGACTTTTTACCCACTTATCAGCACATGGTTCTACAGTCCACACTCCATCAACCAAAATCATCGTTCTAATCCAGCATGATGATCGAGTATTCGTGTTGGTGCGGGCAATTACAGCGCCTCGATCGCCTGGGCTCCCCTCAAAAATTGTAGAGCAACAAGTCTTTGTCCATAAAAGACCATGGGCGCGTGCCTCCTTAGCCAATTCCTCCAAAATCGATAGGTGAAGGTCTGTAAGCAAATTTGTTACTTTGAGATCAACCGCCGAGGAGCCTTGGACAGAAACAAAATTGGCTCTCCAGGATTCCAAAAACTTCCTCACCAACACCTCTCTATATTTGATCAAAATGTATAGCTTCCGCTGAATAGCTACCTGAGGCGACTCTGTTTCGCCCCAGGACAAAACTTGTTCCTCCTTTTTGTACATATCCTCGAGATTGAATGTTGCCAGCTTCCTCAAACTGAAAGAATGAAAGAATTGAGCTACTTCATCAATTATCTTTGCACGCAGATCCACAAGTAAATCAATATCTGCACAAATTAAATAGAAATGCTCTTGAGCTGGATTGCCCGTAATCGGGTCTTTCTCCACTAAAATTGCCTTTCCTTTATGGTCAATAGGAATTTGAGGAAGGCTGCTTAGGAACCAAGTCTTTTCGGTAACGCCTGGAATTTTTATCTCTTGGCCCATCACAATCTTTGTAATTTCCATGCCAGCAGAAGGCAATGGAACGTCAACTGGAATCGACAGAAGAATATCGTCCAGTGACTTCTGGCCATCAGCATCAAGAAAATCATAATTTGAGATTTGAGCCACAGGTTCCTGTACCTGCTGGTCTTCACCAGCAGTACCAACATCCATAGTTGCTACTTCTTCATCTGTCTCAACATTCTTATCAGCTGAAGTGGAATCCAAATGTTGAAGAACTTGATTGATAATAGTATCGGGATCATCGACAGCTGGTTTAGCATCCTCGATTTCATCATAAGAATCAGCAGGAGAGATAATTGGGCGTTCAGCAGCCCATTTGGCAACGAGTTCTTCATACGAGAGATCAAACCAATGTCTCTCCTCAGTTGCAGCTGATTTATCAGTAGGAAGCTCATCAGCTGGTTGCTCTTGACAAAATTCTGCCTGCTGGTCCTCAACCATAGGCTCTACAGCTGGTGAAACAGGAACACTCTGAATAGGAACTGCTTCCTGAGCAACGACCACTGTCTCCAAAGTTAATTTCCTCTTCGAAGTCCTTTTCTTTTTAGTCACTGCTGCTACAACATCAGCAGCAGGTCTTTTCTTCGAGGCAGCCCTTTGCATGATTGCCCCAGTAGCTCCTCTGCATCGTCTCGATCATTAATAGAGACAAATCGATGCACAGTCTTTTTAGTAAGGATTTTGGAAGCAGGAAACTCTGAAGATGCGCCTAATTCCAGATTAGGAATATTCGCCAGCAAAAGACTGATTTGAATAGCGAAGCCCTTGGCTTGCTTGGATCCCGGAGTCACCATTCTCTTAAAAATGCTGAACAAAATCTTAGCCCAGTTCATCCGTATACTGCGAACAACTGCCGTAATCAAAGAAAACTTCTCAACAGTTATGGCATTGAAGGACCCTGCCTTCACAGAAATAGCTTTCGCCATTATGTCGCACAGAAGACGAAACTCAAATTTCATCTGATTCTTCCTTCCCGATAGACTTACTGGCTCCCCCGACAAAGATACGATGCTCCTAGAATCAAAAATCACATCCTTGGGAATCTCCGATAGATCTCCCAAACCATCTATAGGAAGCTCAAAAGACTCTGCAAAACACTCCTCAGAGATTTCCACCAACTGCCCAACCACAGTGCTGATAATAACACCCTCTCGAACCGACGCGTTCTAAAAGAAGTCCACTAAAGCATCTTCATAAATAACTGCTGGACATCCCAGAAAACCTGCAAGGCCGGATACCATAAGAGCTTTAAACATCGACACCATACCTTGGTCATCCATGCTGAGAACGGATTCAAAATCAACGTGCTGAGAGTTACTGTAGAATGATGAAGCCATTTCTGATTGTGGATTGTAGATAGAAACACCTGTAAAATCTTTGTGATAGAGAGAGCACGCAAGATAGATATGCGAGAGAAAACAAATAAGTAGCGTAAAAGAGAATGAACAGTCATGCGGTAAATAAGTAAAGAATGCAAATAGTTTTTGGAGAGAGAAAATTTTGGTGTGACTTTTTGCATGGTAAGACACGTGTCAACCATCCGTTAGCGCGTACAGTTTTGAGAAAGATTTTAAAAATTTTCAAAATAATTTGATTGTACGGTGTAAAATATTTTCCAAAAAGTTAATCAAATAAAGTACAAAAAATAGATAACTTCGCGCCAAAGGTATAAAGTCACAACTGCTGATTCAATATTGCGTTGAGGGTGGCAAGAGCTGATAACTTATAAGCATCAACAGTATACACGCAACAGCTGAGTATGTCCAGCCGCAACATGTTCTGCTGACGTCACGCTTATTAAATCAGCTCCTGGTTCCCCCTACGACCAATATACTCCCAACGCAAGAGACGCTTGTTTCAGCAGATAGGTTTATTGTCCCCCCTGAACAGAAGACCTACTGCTGATTTAAGCAACGGCTAAGCAACCTGCAATATGCGTTAGTACACAAACAATCAAGGCAATTCAAGAAGACCTAAAGAGTTTCTAAAATAAGAAAACTTAGCGTCCGGCAGAGGCTTTGTGAAAATATCA
>KV002478.1:91867-119289 GCA_001598015.1 Dorcoceras hygrometricum
TCCTAACAATTTCCCCCTTTTTGGTGATGACAAAACTTCAGCAGCCGAGACAAAAAAGATATGCAAAAATAAATTGCACACGATCTGCTGGAATGCAAACTTTCATTAACCAACAAAATTCTACAAAAGATGTGTACAAAGATTTTCAGCAGAAAAGCTAATCTAATCTCTTCTTATCCTTTTCAACATCCTTGCCTCTCTTCTTCTTCTTTCTCTATCACGCTCCGCTGCTGCTTGTCTGTCAAGTAATTCTCTGTTAGCATCAGCATCCAGCACTGTATGAACAATATGTCTCTGAGCCATTTCAACTCTTTGCGCAAACGTTGGTCTCATAGCACTGCCTTCGATTTGCACATTCGAAGTCTGTTGGGGTCCTCGGCTGCCACTTTCCCCCTTTTTGTCAGCACTGCCCCGATGGATATAATCAACAAGTTCGCTCAGTTGGGCATGAAGAATATTCTGATTTTCTTGTGCCTGACTTTGGAATTCGAAAAGCTGGTGGGAAAGGGCTTCCTTGGTGGCCTCAGCATCCTTTTGAACGTCATTTAAGCGCGAGGCCATAATGTCCACTTTGGCATTCACTTCTTGCACTTCCTTTCTAACATCCGCCAGTCCTACAAAGATAGAAGCATTTTGAGCTAAAATATTCTTGCGGAATTCGTTGAAGCGCAGAGTCTGGACATCATCCATAAAGCGACCCTCTTGGCATGCTTCCTGAAATAGCTTTTTGAGGACTGCTGCTTGTTCGTGCATGGAGTCAAGAAAGCCTTGTTCAATCTTGTGCAGCTTAGAAGAAATGCCACTTTGAGATTCATAAATCTGCTCCGAAAGAATAGCTTGAAGATCAGCAAGAGCAGCAGAGAAATCTTGAGAAACAGGAGGTAGAGAAGACGCAGTAGCATCGACATCTGACACATCAAAATTTAAGGAAGAATTGTCAGCAGAGATTGGAGAAGACGGGCGCTGATCTAGAGAAAACTGTACACTCGGAACAACTGACTCAGCAAAAGATCTCTGTACACTACGTAAAGCTGTTCTGTCCAAAGCAATTGTTGATAGAAAATCTGAAATATCTGTACTTGGTAGCCGATTAAACAGACTGAAATCAACGAACACGGAGCAAAACTGAGAGACTCTGAATGCAAAAACTGGAGACTGTCGAGAAGCAACTTGAAAAACTGGTCCCCCCAACGTCAATCCTCTACACAAATTTACAGAACCAACTGGGAGGAGTCTCCGCGAAGCACAAAAGTCGACAACTTCAAAACATACATCCGCTCATCTTTTCTTTAGAACTTGGAAAAAGGCACTCACTGAAGGGAGAGTGTCATCATATTGGCGTTGTCGAGGAACCTCATTAGAAATAACCTGCCGGGGAATTTTTACCCACTTATCAGCACATGGTTCTACAGTCCACACTCCATCATCCAAAATCATCGTTCTAATCCAGCATGATGATCGAGTATTCGTGTTGGTGCGGGAAATTACAGCGCCTCGATCGCCTGGGATCCCCTCAAAAATTGTAGAGCAACAAGTCTTTGTCCATAAAAGACCATGGGCACGTGCCTCCTTAGCCAATTCCTCCAAAATAGATAGGTGAAGGTCTGTAAGCAAATTTATTACTTTGAGATCAACCGCCGAGGAGCCTTGGCCAGAAAAAAAAATTGGCTCTCCAAGATTCCAAAAACTTCCTCACCAACACCTCTCTATATTTGATCAAAATGTATAGCTTCCGCTGAATAGCTACCTGAGGCGACTCTGTTTCGCCCCAGGACAAAACTTGTTCCTCCTTTTTGTACATATCCTCGAGATTGAATGTTGCCAGCTTCCTCAAACTGAAAGAATGAAAGAATTGAGCTACTTCATCAATTATCTTTGCACGCAGCTCCACAAGTAAATCAATATCTGCACAAATTAAATAGAAATGCTCCTGAGCTGGATTGCCCGTAATCTGGTATTCTCCACCAAAATTTCCTTTCCTTTATGGTCAACAGGAATTTGAGGAAGGCTGCTTAGGAACCAAGTCTTTTCGGTAACGCCTGGAATTTTTATCTCTTGGACCATCACAATCTTTGTAATTTCCATGCCAACAGAAGGCAATGGAACGTCAACTGGAATCGACAGAAGAATATCGTCCAGTGACTTCTAGACATCAGCATCAAGCAAATCATCATTTGAGATTTGAGCCACAGGTTCCTGTACCTGCTGGTCTTCACCAGCAGTACCAACATCCATAGTTGCTACTTCTTCATCTGTCTCAACATTCTTATCAGCTGAAGTGGAATCCAAATGTTGAAGAACTTGATTGATAATAGTATCGGGATCATCGAAAGCTGGTTTAGCATCCTCGATTTCATCATAAGAATCAGCACGAGAGGTAATTGGGCGTTCAGCAGCCCATTTGGCAACGAGTTCTTCATACGAGAGATCAAACCAATGTCTCTCCTCAGTTGAAGTAGCTGATTTATCAGCAGGAAGCTCATCAGCTGGTTGCTATTGACAAAATTCTACCTACTGGTCCTCAACCATAGGCTCTACAGCTGGTGAAACAGGAACACTCTGAAAAGGAACTGCTTCCTGAGCAACGACCACTGTCTCCAAAGTTAATTTCCTCTTCGAAGTCCTTTTCTTTTTAGTCATTGCTGCTACAACATCAGCAGCAGGTCTTTTCTTCGAGGCAGCCCTTTGCATGATTGCCCCAGTAGCTTCCTCTGCACCGTCTCGATCATTAATAGAGACAAATCGATGCACAGTCTTTTTAGTAAGATTTTGGAAGCAGGAAACTCTGAAGATGCTCCTAATTCAAGATTAGGAATATTCGCCAGCAAAAGACTGATTTGAATAGCAAAGCCCTTGGCTTGCTTGGATCCCGGAGTCACCATTCTCTTAAAAATGCTGAACAAAATCTTATCCCAGTTCATCCGTATACTGCGAACAACTGCCGTAATCAAAGAAAACTTCTCAACAGTTATGGCATTGAAGGACCCTGCCTTCACAGAAATAGCTTTCGCCATTATGTCGCACAGAAGACGAAACTCAAATTTCATCTGATTCTTCCTTCCCGATAGACTTACTGGCTCCCCCGACAAAGATACGATACTCCTAGCATAAAAAATCGCATCCTTGGGAATCTCCGATAGATCTCCCAAACCATCTACAGGAAGCTCAAAAGACTCTGCAAACCACTCCTCAGAGATTTCCACCAACTGCCCAGCCACAGTGCTGATAATAACACCGTCTCGAACCGACGCATTCTCAAAGAAGTCCACTAAAGCATCTTCATAAATAACTGCTGGACATCCCAGAAAACCTGCAAGGCCGGATGCCATAAGAGGTTTAAACATTGACACCATACCTTGGTCATCCATGCTGAGAACGGATTCAAAATCAATGTGCTGAGAGTTACTGTAGAATGATGAAGCCATTTTTGATTGTGGATTGTAGATAGAAACACCTGTAAAATCTTTGTGATAGAGAGAGCACGCAAGATAGATATGCGAGAGACAACAAATATGTAGCGTAAAAGAGAATGAACAGTCATGCGGTAAATTAGTAAAGAATGCAAAGAGTTTTTGGAGAGAGAAAATTTCGATGTGACTTTTTGCATGGTAAGACACGTGTCAACCATCCGTTAGCGCGTACAATTTTGAGAAAGATTTGAAAAATTTTCAAAATAATTTGATTGTACGGTGTAAAATTTTTTCCAAAAAGTTAATCAAATAAAGTACAAAAAATAGATAACTTCGCGCCAAAGGTATAAAGTCACAACTGCTGATTCAATATTGCGTTGAGGGTGGCAAGAGCTGATAACTTATAAGCATCAACAGTATACACGCAACAGCTGAGTATGTCCAGCCGCAACATGTTCTGCTGACGTCACGCTTATTAAATCAGCTCCTGGTTCCCCCTACGACCAATATACTCCCAACGCAAGAGACGCTTGTTTCAGCAGATAGGTTTATTGTTCCCCCTGAACAAAAGACCTACTGCTGATTTAAGCAACGGCTAATCAACCTGCATTATGCGTTAATACACAAACAATTAAGGCAATTCAAGAAGACCTAAAGAGTTTCTAAAATAAGAAAACTTAGCGTCCGGCAGAGGCTTTGTGATAATATCAGCTACTTGCTGCTCAGTTGACACATACTCCAGCCGAACGTCCTTCTTTAGCACGTGGTCTCTTATAAAGTGATGCCTTATATCGATGTGCTTTGTCCGTGAGTGCAGTACAGGTTCTGGGTGATTGCAATTGCACTTGTGTTGTCACAGAGAATATGAGCTTCAGAAGCATCAATGCCATAATCCTTCAATTGATGTGGAATCCAGAGGATTTGTGCGCAACAACTGCCAGCAGCAAGATATTCCGCCTCAGCAGTTGATGTGGCAATTGACGTCTTCTTCTTACTAAACCAAGAGATCAATCGATCCCCTAAAAATTGACATGTTCCACTTGTGCTCTTGCGATCAATCCTGCAACCTGCGTAATCTGCATCACTGTACCCAATTAGTTCAAAGCCGGAGTCTTTGGGATACCAAAGACCCACGTTACGGAGTACCCTTCAAATATTTCAATATACGCTTTACAGCAATGTAATGCGATTGCTTTGGCTCTGCTTGAAAATCTAGCACACATACAGACAGCAAAACATGATGTCTGGTCTGCTAGCAGTTAAAATATAGAAAGAGCTTATAATACCACGATACAGAGATACCTCGATGGCAGATCCAGCTTCATCTTTGTCCATCTTGATGGTGGAGCTCATGGGAGTTGCTGCTGCTGAACTGTTTTCCATTCCAAATTTCTTCAGCAGTTCTTTAGTGTATTTGACCTGGTTGATGAATATTCCATTCTCCAACTGGCGCACTTGTAAGCCTAAGAAGAATGTCAGCTCCCCCATCATGCTCATTTCAAACTTATCCTGCATCAATTTAGAAAACTTCTTGCACAGTTTGGGGTTAGTTGACCCAAAAATAATATCATCAACATAAATTTGAACAAGCAAGACGTGATCATCCTTAGCAAATTTGAACAACGTCTTATCTACTTTGCCTATTGTGAATTGATGCTCAAGCAGGAACTTAGTGAGTGTGTCATACCAGGCTCTGGGTGCTTGTTTCAACCCATATAGAGCTTTGTCCAGTTTGTAAACAAACTCTGGATTTGTATGATCAACGAAGCCAGGAGGTTGTGCAACGTACATTTCCTCTGTCAAGACGCCATTTAGAAAGCACTCTTGACATCCATCTGAAAGACTTTGAAGTCTTTATATGCAGCATATGCAAGGAACATTCTAATGGCTTCTAATCTAGCTACTGGTGCAAATGTCTCATCAAAATCAATTCCTTCAATTTGCCTAAAGCCTTGCGCTACCAGCCTAGCTTTGTTTCTAGTTATTATGCCATCTTCATTCAGTTTATTTCTAAAGACCCAACGAGTGCCTATGACTGAATGATTTTTAGGTCTAGGTACAAGTTGCCAAACTTTATTACGCTTAAACTGATTTAATTCTTCCTGCATAGCTTCTATCCAGCTTGGGTCTGCTAAAACTTCATCTATTTGTTTTGGTTCTATATGTGAGATGAATGCAGAATCAAAAATATCGTGAGATAGCTGGCTTCGTGTGCGAACAGGGGATTCGAAATTACCTATGACTTGCTCATGTGGATGATTTCTATTCCACCGAAGATCAAGTCCAATGGGATTTGATTGTTGTTCCCCCTGTGTTGCTGGATGGTTTGCAATTACTGGATCAGCAGACGCCATTTGATGTGAATCTCTAGCTTGTGCGTCTGCTTCCTGCTGGTTGGACCTACTTGCTGCTGGTGCATCAGCAGGTGGACTTGATGCGCTTCCTGCTGGTTCACCAGCTGGTAGCCCTAACGCTAGTTGAATATCTCTTGCGACTGATTGATCAGCAGGAGATACCAATTGACAATTTCTTGCGACTGGTGGTCCAGCAGATGAACTTGATGTAATTTGGGAATTGCTTGCTGCTGGTTGGCCAGTCGATGGTTGAGCGTCGTCTGCTTGTACATTATCTTGATTCGTCGACGCTTCTTCACCAGCAGCTGGTGCACTTGTAGTTCGAGCCTGCGACTGATCCATGTTAGTTAAATCAATAACAACTGGATTACCTGCTGGATCTTGTTGAACGTTGTTGTGCATTGTGACCACTGCTGGTTGTTCCCCCTCAGCTGATTCTCTTTGTGCCACGTCATCGTCTGAGTCGTCAAGACTTGTTGATTCTAAACGTGAGCATAAATCGTGAAGGCTTGCAGCTGAGTTTGATTTGAAGCTGGTTTCATCAAACACGATATGTGCTGATTCTTCAACCGTTAAGCTTCTGCTGTTGAACACTCTGTATGCTTTGCTTACTGCTGAATATCCTAAAAAGATACCTGCATCAGATTTGTTCAAAAGCTGTTAGATGCTTCTTGCCATTATCGTGAATGAAACACTTGCATCCAAACACCCTGAAATAAGAAATATCAGGGTCTCTCTTGGGTCTGTTGCAATCAGCAGCGAAATGACCTGGACGATCACAGTTATAGCATTTCAACTCAGAAGATACTTTATCAGATTTATTATAATTATTGAAAGAAGTAGAAGGGTTGAAAGATCTTCTCAGGTATTTCCCAAACTTCTTAACGAAGAGGGACATGACATCGTCTGAAAGTTGATCTGCTGATTTGCTTGTGCTTGGAGAGCATGGTTTAGCAGTTGTAGCAACAAGAGCTTTCTTCGGCTGGGAGGTTGATGGACCAGCTTCTGATCTTGTTTCCAGTTCGAACTCATATGCTTTGAGATTGGCAAACAGGTCATGAAGCTCCATTTTGTTTAGATCCTTGGACTCTCGCATTGCCATAGTCTTTACATCCCATTCCTTTGGTAGTGCCCTCATCACTTTCAGCACCAGTTCACGGTTTCTGTATTCTTTGCCAAGGATATTCAACTCGATCACCACAGCACTGAAACGCTCATCAAACTCTGCCATTGTCTCTCCATCTTTCATTTTGATCGCCTCATACTTCTGCTGGGCCACAGTAAGTTTGATTTCTTTAGTTTCATCATTTCCCTCGAAGATTTGGACCAGCTTTTCCCAGATTTCTTTCGCCGTGGCACAGGTCTTGATTTTGCTGAACATGTTTTTGTCTTTGTCCAGCGTTTTGTATAGGATGTCCCTGGCCACATTGTCCAAGTTTTCTTTCTTCTTGTCATCATTGGTGTACTCATGTCTGGCTTTCTCGAGAAACTGAGCCTCGCCATTTGATACAGAAAATGCAAGATTGGGCTTCATTATCTTCAATGGCCCATCAGTAATAACATTCCACATTTCATCATCCATGGCAGCAAGATGCGCCTGCATGCGAATCTTCCAGTCATCATATTCATCTCTGGAGAACAAAGGAATCTTGTTTTGTGAGGTAGACATATTAGTATGATGTAAAGCACAAAAACAACTGTTCAATAACTGAGATGTGCCTGCTCTGATACCACTTGATGGTCCCAGAAATAGGATCACTAAGTAAATAGGAGTTCAGAAGGGGGGGGGTTGAATGAACTCCTTCGATTTTTCTATTTCAAAACTCTTTTTAAAATCTTTTCGGAAAAAGGCCGATTGATTTGTGAACAGTGAATAATGTGCAACAATAAATAAATGTTGTTAGTTTTTCGAACTTCTTTACAAAGACAGTTCGTTACAGACTCAATAGAATATGACAATGAAAACACGTATTTGAGACTGTAAAAATCTTCTGGTTTCAACAATGAAACTCGATTACAAAAAAGTAACCAGAAGATTGACTCGAAGGTATTTCAATGAAGATCAACTGTTAGGTTCTTCGAATCTTTGAGCTTTTAAGAGATTTCAACAGAGTGTAGCTCGAGATTGATTTTGGCAGTGTGACAGCAATAGATAGATAGAGAAGTGTGTTTTCTTCAACACTGCTGCTGATATATATAGGCTCCGATTGCAACGGTCATTTAATTCTCCAAAGGAAATGAATCCCGTTTGAATTGCTGCCAAAATCGTACACCGTAATTCCTGCTCCACTACAAGGTAAATTGCTCATTGACAGAGCCAATTTGTCTTCTTTCCATATTTGTGCAAGCATGGAGAAACGGCCTCTGTACATTGTACTTTACCCAAAATAGTACCTAACTTGTCTCCTTAATTCCAGGCAACTGTACGATCCTACGAATCTTTTCCATTTGAGTGAACGATCGTATTTGAATCAATTTGAGCTTGCGCCTGAAATAAGTTTGATAACCAGCACTAACTCCATCAACGATGTCAAAGATACTTCGACTGGAAAAACACTTGGAAGAATTCACCTGCTGATATGCGTTTGTGTTTTTCCATCGACTGATTCCTTTAGCGATAAAACGATGTCGTGTCAACTTATTCAAGTGACGCCGTTTTTCTATCTTGTAATGCACCTGCTGGTTAACATCATCTGCTGGTTGAAGTTCACTGTAGCCATCTGCTGAAATACTAAGCCAATTAATACGCTATCGTTTCAACTAATCCAAACGCTGTCGTTTCACATTCTTCAACAACTACTGATCTCTTCAGGAATGTATCTGCTGATAAGTAACTGTGCATCCCAACGACGTCGTTCCAACTTACCTAAACGCTGTCGTTTACCAATCCTTACCAAAAACACGCTAATCACTTATATGTGCCTGTTGATTGCTCGTAAGGAATCTATCTGCTGAATTTCTCAAACAGTCCATCTGCTGATCGCATACCATCTGCTGATTTCTCTCGAATACCCCAACTGCTGAATTACCACTTGTTGATAGGTAAAAGATACTCCTGTAGAATGCGACAACTGATTGTCCAATAGCAACTTGTCTTATTTTTGTTATCACCAAAACTAATAAATTTTGTCCTAACAACCATTCATAGGGTGTTTCTCGGGGTTACCTTGCTGGCAACTCGTGCCTGGCTCCGACCAGTTTCGCGAGGAAACCGGCACTTCACGGTAGGCGGCGGTAGATTACGTCAATCAGGTCCACGACCGGAAGGGAGACTCCTTCGTCAGCCTGCACTAGAAGGCCTGATGAGATCGGCGCGGACGGATTCTCCTCGTCAAGTTGGCCGGAACAATTTCCGGCGAAGCAAGACGGCGGCGGCGTGTGAGACACGGCGGCAGCGGCGGCTTTTGGGAGAGGAGGGAGGCGGCCACTTAGAGCTAGGGTTAGGGTTAATTATGATTGATGTGTTATGATCAAAGCCTCCTAAGTCCACATTAAGTAGACAAGCAAATAGACTTGGACCGGCCCAACGGGCCCGGGTCCAACGGATGAACATTCGGTTCATCCCTATCACCGTGACTTCTCGTAACTCCGATCGCCGATCAGATCGGACCGATCGACTCAGTTTCCAAAACTGAATACTATGATCTAAAAAACCATTTTTCAGAACCCCAGTGCAAAATGACCGTTTTGCCCCTCAACAGCGGGAAATCACGATTTGACCCCTGTTGACTTTTAGGAAGTCGCACTCCCCAAAATCCTCTTCCCATGCTCAACACACTGAGCTCAGTATCCGTGCGGGAATCTCGAATCCAGTACTTGTTTGACCCTCAATGGTTCAGGGATACAGCTAGCCGTGGGCCCACAACCATTGTGGCTCCGGAATCACAATTCCGGACTTGCCCATCGGATCATGGTAAGAGCGTCTAGCAACATCGCCCCATGATCCCCTAGGTATCACTGATAGTGCCTGCAAGAACCAGTTGGTCGTGGTTAGCGTACAGTACGGTCCTTTCAATCCATCTATCCCGATCAGATCAACGACCATTGGTAAATCGAAAGTCGCTAAAGATCCGATAGCTATGCATACATCTTGGAGATCGAATAGTGACATCACGAGTGTAACTAGGAAAACCCATTTACCTAAAACACTTCTAGTACTCTGTCCAGATATTTATACACTAGTATCCCCTCAGATAGCATAGGATATCCACGCATGTCTGCGACGGTGAATCCTCGACAACGATGCATCGACTCCTACATGCATCGGGGTCTCACCCAATCCCGCAATGACGTTTCGAGTCGTGAGGACTAATCTGTACAACCAAGACCTCGGACTTATCCACTCGACAAATGGTAACCACTTGGAAAGTCCGAAGGAGGGTAGTTCGATAGATCACCAGGTAACTATCTATCTGCATGCTCAGACCATCCCAATGTTCCCTACCAATGAAACATGGTACTTCGCATCGCAGATACTAGTCTCGAGCTCGGGCGGCCTTATCCTCATTTTGACGGCCCAATCGACTAGGAACTTGTTCAGAATACACAGTGACTATTAGATGTGTTTCATGATAGCCGTAATACCCACTATCACATCTAACCTACACTATAGTGCATTCTAGGTCTTTACTCAACGCAATTGTTAATCATTATACAACACAATGAAAGTAAAGAATGCCATATAAATAAATGCGAATATCATATATAAAGATTGTTTCATACAAGAGTCTATAAACCCACACGCCACAAGTTGGCTAGTTGGGCATCAACTCTAACAAGATGTTGAGAATTGGCGGTATTCAGATTCGTGTTTTGGAACAGTTCAGTTTATCGGGACAGACCTCGTTATTTAGTCAGCGATGGTATCTATCAACAGAACTGTCCGTTTTATTGTGACCAGTTGAGGTAACAGATCTCTCCTATTCCACACTTACAAAAAGGGAGATATCAGATTTCGTTAAGCGATCAGGTATCACAAGTAGTCAGATCTCTATGCATTCAGATGTGATAGCTATATATTCGATCAGCGATGAGTTAATCAATCTTCTTCAAGAAAGAAAGAACTGATCAATAGAAAACTTTCAGGCGCAAACGAAGAATCGATTAAAACGCTATCTATGTTCAAATTGGAAAGAATCAATGGTGAAGATTGAATCGTACAAATTGCCTGGAATAATGGACAGATATTCAAAAGGATTTTATTTCCTTAGGTGAAATTTAATGACCGTTGGAGGACGAAGAGTATAAATAGCTGGAATTTGATTTGAAGAAGCTCTTTGATTCTCGGCCATTCTAAGTCTCCATTGTTCTTGAGCTTATTGCTTTGACACTATTTTTCAAAAGCTCATACAAGTTACTGTAAATCTCATATTGCAGAAATTTTTCAAAGTCCAGTAACTCATATCAAAGAACACCATCCTTGATCTTCACAATATCTCTTCGAGATTTACAGCACTCAATAGATTTGCATTCCATTGTATCATTCATTGTTGATTCTGTAACAAATGTGCTACTCATAGCCGTTTGATAAAAATACTAAGTGTTGTATTCAGAAGTTGCATCTGCTTGATTGTTGTTTGGTGTTGCTAGGAGTTCATCTTGAGCGAGGCTCGGTGACTGGGTGGTTACAGAGGCTGTAAACATCAAACTCTTCTAGTGGAACCTTCCTGAAAAGGAATAAGGGGAGACGTAGGATATTGATATTCGAACTTCCATAAACAAACTCTTGACCCTGAACTTTTACATTATCGCATTTACTTAAGCTTTATCTGTTCACTGATTTATTGGCTCTTTTCCGCACATTTATTGTTAGCCAAGAAATCAGCATTAAAACTGAGATACCTTAAATCTGGTAACTCGGATTTAAGTTAAGCGGGTGCTTGTAAAAATCGTTTTAAAGGTTTCGAAAATATTTAAAATACCAAGGAGTTCATTCAACCCCCCCCCCCTTCTGAACTCCTAGGCCTGTTTTTCGAGCCATATTGATCCTATCAATTGGTATCAGAGCCTGCGCATCTCAGTTATTGAACAGTTGTTGTTTGTGCTTATCATATTTTAAAATGTCGACTTCTCACAACAAGATTCCCATGTTTTCTAAGGAGGACTACGATGATTGGAAGATTCGTATGCAAGCGCATCTGGCTGCTCAGGATGACGATATGTGGTCAGTTATCACTGAAGGGCCGATGAAGATAATGAAGCCAAACTTAGCTTTTGCAATATCTAACGACGAGCCTCAGTATCTTGAAAAGAGCAGACATGAATACACCAATGAGGACAAAAATAAAGCAAATCTGGATAACGTGGCCAGGGACATCCTCTACAAGACGCTGGATAAGAACATGTTCAGCAAGATAAAGACCTGCGCCATAGCAAAAGACATTTGGGAAAAGCTGACAAAAATATGTGAAGGCAATGATGAGACTAAGGAGAAAAAGATACTGTTGCTCAACAAAAATATGAATCCATAAAGATGAAAGATGGAGAGACTATGACAGAGTTTGATGAGCGCTTCAGTGCTGTTGTAATAGAGCTTACCAGTTTGGGTAAAGAATATAGCAACCATGAGTTAGCATTGAAGGTGATGAGAGCGCTGCCCAGAGAATGGGATGTGAAGACAATGACGATGAGGGAATCTAAAGAACTGAACAAACTGGAACTGCATGATCTCTTTGCAAATCTCAAAGCTTATGAGTTTGAACTGGAGACAAGATTTGAAGCTGGACCTTCAACATCTCAACCAACCAAAGCGTTAGCTGCTACATCTATTGAACAGTGCTCTCCAAGCACAAGCAAGTCTGCTGAACAACTCAGCAATGATGCCATGTCCCTCTTCGTCAAAAGTTTGGGAAATTCATGAGAAGATCCTACAACCCTTCTACTCCTTATAATAATGTCCATAAAAGTGATAAAGTTACAACTGATATGAATTGTTTTAATTGTGGCCGTCCAGGACATTTTTCAGCTGATTGCAATAGGCCAAAGAAGGAGGATAGATACAAAAGAGATGAAAAGAAGGAGGATCGATACAGAAGGGATGAGAAGACAGATGAAAGATCCAAGGATAGGAGGATGAGAACTAGAGGTTATAAACGAATCAACCGCAAGAATGATCGCAAAGTACTGGTTGATGAGGAAATCAAAAAGAACTGGGCAGATACTGATACAGATTCCTCATCCAGTAGTTCCTCATCCAGCGATAGTGAACAGGAGGAAGTTCATTGTCTCATGGCTGATCAAACTTTAGACGACGAGGTATTTGATTTTTCCAGTATTGAATTTACACGAGAGGATCTAATCAGTGCATTAAATGATATGGTCCAAGAGTACAGAAAGCTTTCTCATACATTTGAGGAAATCAAAGCTGAAAACAAAAGTCTGAAAATAGTTCAATAGAATCAAGTGATGATAAGCTTGAGGACATTGACAGTTTAAAGACTGAGTTAAGTAAGCTGACGATGTAAAATGAATCATTGAATAATAAGTCTAGTGAGCTCGAAGCTGAAAATGAGAAATTAAATGAAGTTATGAGCTCCTGGACCAAGTCTTATTCCTCTCTAGATAAGCTGTTTGAGATTCAGAAGCCAGCAAGTGATAGAACTGGCTTAGGTTTCAATACTAGTGAAAGTAGCTCTGGAGAGATCTGTACTCAATCAAATCTAGCACATGACAAGTTCAAAAAGATGAGCATTGTCAAAGCTAGTGTGATACATGATCCATGTGAGTCGGTACGGTATGATGACCAGATCTCGGAGTTGTTGAGTAAGAAAGGAAAAGCTGGTATTGGCTATGACAGACCCGAGAGTTCTAAGTCTGGTTGGCTAAAGAACATACTTGACAAAGAAAAGACGAAAGCTGGATCCAAGTCTTCTGTTCAGAACCAACAAAGACATGGCTCTAAGAAGGTTAAGTCTGAATGGATAAAGGTTCGGCCTCGTAGAGATCTAATGGTCAAAATACCAAACCAAAGCTCAAAAGATCTCACAGTACTTATGCACAAACCCTTATGGACTATCATACTGGGAAAGATGTCAAGGTAATTCAAGTATGGGTCCCAAAAGGGGTAATCCTATCTGGACCCAAGTAACATTGGGTACCGAAATCTTTTTTTATGATTTCAGGACAACAGGTACAAAGCTGCTGATGATTCAACCATATGGTATCTGGACAGCGGTTGTGCAAGACATATGACTGGAAATCCAAAGCTGCTAACAGATGTGACACCTTACAAAGGAGCGAAAATTGTGTTTGGTGATAACGCACATGGTAACACTGTGGGTAAGGGTATATTCATAGGCTATTCAGCAGTGAGAAAGGATTATCGAGTATTCAACAATAGAAGTCTAACTATTGAAGAGTCAGCACATGTTGTCTTTGATGAGACAAGTTTTAGATCCAACTCAGCTGCAAGCCTCAATGATATATGTACACGTCTAGATTCATCCAGCATTTATGACTCAGATGATGACGTGACACCACAAAGACATTCAGCAGAGATGGAACCAGCACTGGACACATCGCTTAACAATACACAACAAGATCTGACAGGTAATCCAAATCCAGTAGTCATCGATTTGACTAACATTGACTCAACGCAGGATCAGATCTCTCCAAGTGTGCCTGCTGCTAGAACTCAAGCGATAAACGCACAAGATACTGCTCAAACAGATGGTGCTCAAGCAGATGTTGCACAAACAGATCTTGCTTCACAAATACCAACATCTGAAGAACCAGTTGCGAGTACTTCACATCAATTGGTATCTAGACCAACATCTGACACACCATCGGGCAACGCAAACTATCAATTGGTGTCAGAAAATCCAGATGTGGCTATCCAGCAAGATATTCGAGTAGAACAAGGAGCAAATCCAATTGGAATTGATCTCCGGTGGGGAACATGATAGCACATTCATATAGCCCTCTGAAAAAGAATCGAACTTTAAACAAAATTATTTTCAAAAATCATCCACCCGAGCAAGTCATAGGTAAGTTCGAATCTCCTGTTCGCACGCGAGGCCAGCTATTACATGATCATTTTGATTCAGCTTTCATCTCTCATATAGAACCCAAACAAATAGATGAAGCCTTAGTAGACCCAAGCTGGATAGACTCTATGCAAGAAGAATTAAATCAATTTAAGCGTAATAACGTATGGCAACTTGTACCTTGACCCTCTAATCATTCAGTTATAGGAACTCGATGGGTCTTTAGGAATAAGCTGAATGCAGATGGTGTAGTAACTCGAAATAAAGCTAGACTGGTAGCACAAGGCTTTAGGCAAATGGAAGGAATATACTTTGATGAAACATTTGCACCAGTAGCTAGGCTAGAAGCCATTCGCATGTTCCTTGCATATGCTTCATTCAAAGATTTTAAAGTATTTCAAATGGATGTTAAGAGTGCATTTCTCAATGGCATCTTAACAGAGGAAGTGTATGTTGCACAACCTCCTAGCTTCATAGATCATACGTATCCAAACCACGTTTATAAATTGGATAAGGCTCTATATGGGTTGAAGCAAGCACCCAGAGCTTGGTATGATACACTTACAAAATTCTTAATTTAGCATGACTTCACAATAGGCACAATTGATAAGACTCTGTTTAAATTCGTAAAATCTGGTCATGTCTTATTAGTACAAATATATGTTGATGATATTATCTTTGGGTCAACTAACCCCAAATTGTGCCAGAAGTTTTCTAAGCTTATGCAGGATACATTTGAGATGAGCATGATGGGCGAGCTAACGTTCTTTCTGGGCTTACAAGTTCGACAGCTGGATAATGGAATTTTCGTTAACCAAGCTAAATACACGAAAGAGCTGCTGAAGAAATTTGGCATGGACAACTGCTCAGCAGCAGCAACCCCAATGAGCTCATCAATCAAACTGGACAAAGACGAAGCTAGATATGCCATTGAGGTATCTCTTTATCATGGTATTATTGGCTCCCTGCTGTACTTAACTGCTAGCAGACCAGACATTATGTTTGCTGTCTGTATGTGTGCTAGATTTCAAGCAGAGCCTAAACAATCGCATTATATTGCTGTGAAAAGGATCTTAAAATATTTAAAAGGAACTTCCAACGTGGGTCTTTGGAATCCCAAAGACTCAGGCTTTCAACTAATAGGTTATAGTGATGCAGACTATGCAGGATGTAGAGTTGATCGTAAAAGCACCAGTGGGACTTGTCAATTTTTGGGAGATCGCTTGATTTCCTGGTTTAGTAAGAAGCAGACATATATTGCAACGTCCACAGCTAAAGCAGAGTAATTAGCGGCAGGAAGCTGCTGTGCTCAGATCTTATGGATACAACACCAGCTTAAGGACTATGGCAGTGATGCTTCTGACGCGCCTATTCTCTGTGACAACACCAGTGCTATTGCTATCACTCAAAAACCTGTGCTGCATTCAAGAACAAAGCATATAGACATCAGGAATCATTTCATAAGAGATCACGTGCTCAAGAAGGACGTCAAGCTGGAGTATGTGTCGACTGAACAGCAAGTTGCTGACATCTTCACAAAGCCCCTACCTGACGCTAAGTTTTCTTATTTTAGAAATCTATTGGGTCTTTAGAACTGCCTTAATTGTCTTTGTGCTAACAACTTTCAGGTTGAAAAGCATCTGGTTTTGTCAAATCTGAGTCTACCGTTCAGGGGAACATCGTAGAATTCAGATTTGATAAAATATCAGACTTGGGAGATTTCAGCTTTCGGGGGAACGAGAGATCTGAATTAATAAGTGTTGAGTCAACTGAATATGTGAGATCTGGATACACTCAGATGTCACATATACAAATTTGATACTTATCCAGTATCAGATCTCGCAACACCTATGCTGACACATTAAACAGATCTTGGATAGTGACGCACTTAATTTGGCGCCAGTTATCTATTTACCTTTTTACCCTAATGGTCAATATTTGAAATCTTTTTAAAATTTACTTTTCACTGTACGATTAAAATATTTGAAAATCTTTTCTAAATCA
Source organism: Dorcoceras hygrometricum (assembly GCA_001598015.1). Classification (NCBI taxonomy): domain Eukaryota; kingdom Viridiplantae; phylum Streptophyta; class Magnoliopsida; order Lamiales; family Gesneriaceae; genus Dorcoceras; species Dorcoceras hygrometricum. Next base: position 108,620 of record KV002478.1, read on the forward strand.
TTTCAAAATATTGTACGCGCCATCGGATGATTGACACGTGTTGTCATCATACGAAACGTCACATCCACACTCTTTCACCGTTTCACATTCCTGTCTTTACATTACACCGTTTCTTCACTTAGTTATCTCACTTTGCGAAAACTACCTTCAAAGCGCACTGAACTTCTACTCTTTGTGTTCTTTGTTTGCAAATTACTCTTCTTTCAGGAATTTTCTTGATCGTAATTCTATCAGTAATGGCATCTTCATACATTTCAAATGCTCTGCAAATCAACTTCGACTCTGTTTTAGGGATTCAGGACAACGATGGTATGGTGAACATGTTCCGAGCCCTAGAGGCCACTGGGCTTAGAGGCTTTCTAGGTTGTTCGTCTGTGTTGTATGAGCAGGAACTCGAACAGTTCTTTGACACCGCTCTTATTCAAGACCGGGATATTACATGTGCCGTCTCAGGGAAATATGTTGCTATTTCTGCAAGTAGGTTTTCCGGGGTATTCAATCTTCCTACTGATGGGTTGATCGATTTGTCAGAGGTACAGAACGATCTGGTTCTGCAGGCAAGGACTCTGTTTTCTAAATCAGGTACGCCTGTTCAGTTTTCATGTAAGAAGAGACTGCTGAAATATGAGTTTCGTTTGTTGAACGATATATTGGCAAAAGCCATTTCTGTGAAAACGGGTTCATTTGATGCTGTTCCACGAAAGATTTTTAATGATGACTGCTATTCATTTCGGGGTTAAAATCAACTGGAGCACAATCCTGTTTGAGGTTTTGAAAGAAATGGTGGATAGAACCACAAGAAGAGCCAAGGGCTTTGCGGCTCAAATTTGTGTTCTTCTTAAGGGCGACCCTGAGGTTACTTTGGGAGAGGCGACAATCTTTCCTCCCTTGAAAATCCTTTCTGAGAAAACTGTTCACACTTACGTTGCCACAAATAAAACTATTGACGTTCGTGGGGAAACTGAGGAGCCCGAAGTGGCCAAAGTCGCAGTTGTTAAGAGGAAGATTGTCTCTAAGAATAAATCTGCTACAACTATTGATAAGAAAGCAGATATTGCCGTTGTTCAAGTGGTTGAAGAGAAAGCTGTGTCAAAGAAGAGACCATTTGTTGACCCTGAGGTCAAAATTTCCAAAAAGAAGATAACAACCTCTGGGCAAACAGTTCACAAAGACCAGGATCTGGCTATTGTCTCAGTAGCCTTAGACGTTATGCCTATTCAAACTGTTGGTCCTATTTTTGCTATGACAGCTGCCCATCCTCCTCCGCCAAAACGAAAAGCACCAAAGAGGAAGCTAAAATTGACACCAGACTCTGATGAGGACGTTGTTGAAAAGGAGTATGCCATGGAAACTGTTGTGATTGAGCAGAAGAGGCCGCCATCTGTTGATGATGTCGACATGATTATTGAAGAAGTAATTGCTGCAACTGAACAGATGGAATCGGATGTGCTCGAATCAGATTCTGCAGAGGATTTAGCGATGAGAACAGTTGTGGAAGAACCTGTGGCCACAAAATCTGATGATATCCAAATTGTGATTGCTGAGTATTCTCCTGTTGCAACTGATAAGGATGTGGGACCATTGAGCAAGGTTCAAGAGTCGTCTGTGTCCCCAATTTCTGAGGATGAATCTATGACAATTGAAGAGCATCTAACACTCATTCCTGATGGTATGATGCTACCCTCCCTCACATCAGCGGAGCCCACAAAAATCAAATTTAGCAGTACAATTGAGATTCGGGGTGTTGAGGATGGTGACTGGTACAGGAAAAATCTTCCCAATATTGCTCCCACTGATAAGGGGAAGAAATCTCTCGAGGAGCCAGATACTATACAAGGACACCCAGCTCGTGAGCAATTTCAACTGATCTGTGGGGATATTTGACTTTCTCATTTTGCTGAGAGAGAACGTCATCACGGAAATGAATTCATTCTTTCATTCTTTTAGCCTGATAACTTTGAACGCTATGTGGACAGTTAAGGACATACTGTCCAAAGTAGAGAAAATGCTATCTTGGGCAGAAACAGATTCCTTAGATATAGCCATTCATCGCTGATTATTCATCATTGCTAAATACAGAGAGGTTTTGTTGCGCAAGTTTTTGGTATCTCGGCATACTAATCTTGTTCTCGGTCTACCAACTACTGCTATTGATCAACGAACCCTGGACCTTCTTTCAGCAGCTCACCAAGAGGCAGTTAGGAACTTGCCAAGGCAAATGAACGCTCATGGATTGAAGTGGTCAAGGCCAGTTAGTTCAGCGTTGTTTGAAGAACCCAATCTTGAACGTGGTTTATTTAAACCAAGAAACCATAAGACAATCTTCTCTACCTGTTGGCTCAGAAATCTAAGGAAAATTGAAGGATCATGGGTAGTTGAGGAAGGATATGATCGGTTGGTTTGTAAATGCATCAAGTGTGTTTCTTCGAATCCGTCATCTCTGCCCGCTCGTGTTTCCATTACAGATCTCTCCCTCATTTGCTTATTCTTTAAGCCAGAACAGTGTATTGACTCTCAGCCGTCTAAGGTTAAAACTTGGGGTTGGTATAGGGTTTGTACAGAAGTTTTGTGGTATTCTATGTTTGGATGTTTGAAACCAGTTAACAGTTTTAATGTTTGTACAGATATCGTCCCAGTAGGACCAATTTTGGAAGTCTTCAGCATTCCGAGAAGAGTTGTTGATGCTGTTTCTTACCGTATACAGATATTAGATTCAGCTCCTACAGATTTTGTTTCTTCTCCTCCCCATCAGAGTTCAACTTCTACTTCCTCTATGCATTTCTCAGATGAAATTCTTCAGGGCACTACTACTGTTGTTGGATCTACCCCTACTGCTGTTCAATTTTCTCTACCACATGCTGTTTCAGATTCTTTAATGATCTACGGACGTCTATGTCTCGCATTATCTCTCTTCAATCGAAGGAATCTCGGAGATTGGATGATTCTCATAGCGAAGTTCTTGACAAAATCAAACAGCTTGAGACAACCATTCATGACGCTTTTTATCAGCATAATCAAGCATTTCACCGTTTGATTACAGGCATGCGTCAGGAAGCTCATAATGATACAAATGCCCTCTCCCTTGGTCTAAAAGCTGTCCGTACTCAAACTTCCATTATATCGACAGACCAAACGGATGCTCGCAAAGAGGCGAAAGAGCAAAAGGCCATCATAGAAGACATGGATGAAAGGCTTGCTACTCTTCGAAGCGAACAACTGGATTTCCGTGCACAAGCACAGGAAAATTATAACAACCTTTCCTCTCAATTGGGTGAACTTGTTGCCTATATTAATCTCATGACGCTTTTTTATCAGCATAATCAAGCATTTCACCGTTTGATTACAGGCATGCGTCAGGAAGCTCATAATGATACAAATGCCCTCTCCCTTGGTCTAAAAGCTGTCCGTACTCAAACTTCCATTATATCGACAGACCAAACGGATGCTCGCAAAGAGGCGAAAGAGCAAAAGGCCATCATAGAAGACATGGATGAAAGGCTTGCTACTCTTCGAAGCGAACAACTGGATTTCCGTGCACAAGCACAGGAAAATTATAACAACCTTTCCTCTCAATTGGGTGAACTTGTTGCCTATATTAATCGTGGTAATGACAAAAAGGGGGAAGGAAGTAGCAGCCGCCGACCTCAACCGCCTCCTGATAATCTAAATAGACCCAGTGGGGGCAATGCAAACAGAGGAGGTGGTGGAGGCGGTTCTGGTGGAATTGGTCGAAGGGATGATAGAAAGGGCTCTTCAACGAAAACGGGACTGGTATCAGTGGTGCTGCTGGACCATATAAAAAGAATGTTGAATGGTGGTTATATGGGAAGAATCAGTTTTAAATTTTCTTTCTTTCAGTTCCTGTACAAAGTTTTTTGTACTTCGTTCAGTTATGGGATATATAAATATTTCAGCAGACTTTGCGCAATTTATTTTTGCCTTTCTTTATAAGTCATAAGGCTGATAAGTTTTGTCATCACCAAAAAGGGGGAAATTGTTAAGGTAAAATTTATTAGTTTTGGTGATAACAAAAATACCAAGTGCTGAATTCATAAGTAACATATGGACAGTCAGTAAGTTGTAGTCATTAACAGTTACGCATATTCAGATGTTGGGTCGACTATCGCATATCGGGTTGAAATTTTCAGAAGTCGTGACGTCATCTCAGTGTATTGAAGTTCAGAAGTAGTGACGTCAGCGTTGACATCTGAGTTGACCATTCGTGAATAGTTAGTCAGAAGTGAGCTACAGTGGAAGATCTTTTATTGGAAGCATAAGGCATTCAGACTTGTGTAACAGGTTATGGTATAGTATCTCAGTTTCGAGTAATTCAGTTGTGAACAGTATCTATTCAGATCTCAGTATTGTAGTATGAGGTTCACAGTTGATATGTTTTTTAGATCTTGATTTTCCGGAACATCAGATGTTGAGAATTGGCGGTATTCAGATTCGTGTTTTGGAACAGTTCAGTTTATCGGGACAGACCTCGTTATTTAGTCAGCGATGGTATCTATCAACAGAACTGTCCGTTTTATTGTGACCAGTTGAGGTAATAGATCTCTCCTATTCCACAACTTACAAAAAGGGAGATATCAGATTTCGTTAAGCGATCAGATATCACAAGTAGTCAGATCTCTATGCATTCAGATGTGATAGCTATATATTCGATCAGCGATGAGTTAATCAATCTTCTTCAAGAAAGAAAGAACTGATCAATAGAAAACTTTCAGGCGCAAACGACGAATCGATTCAAACGCTATCTATGTTCAAATTGGAAAAGTTAAGCGATCAGATATCACAAGTAGTCAGATCTCTATGCATTCAGATGTGATAGCTATATATTCGATCAGCGATGAGTTAATCAATCTTCTTCAAGAAAGAAAGAACTGATCAATAGAAAACTTTCAGGCGCAAACGACGAATCGATTCAAACGCTATCTATGTTCAAATTGGAAATAATCAATGGTGAAGATTGAATAGTACAAATTGCCTGAAATTAAGGAGACATTGTCAGTACTATTTTGGGTAAATAGTACACAGTATACAGAGGACGTTATACGATGTTTGCACAAATATGGTATAACGACAATTTTGGCTCTGACGAAGAGCAATTTATCTCGAGTGGAGCAGGATTTGCAATGGACAGATATTCAAAAGGATTTTATTTCCTTAGGTGAAATTTAATGACTGTTGGAGGACGAAGAGTATAAATAGCTGGAATTTGATTTGAAGAAGCTCTCTGATTCTCTGCCATTCTAAGTCTCCATTGTTCTTGAGCTTATTGCTTTGACACTATTTTTCAAAAGCTCATACAAGTTACTGTAAAGCTCATATTGCAGAAATTTTTCAAAGTCCAGTAACTCATCTCGAAGAACACCATCCTTGATCTTCACAGATATCTCTTCGAGATTTACAGAACTCAATAGATTTGAATTCCATTGTATCATTCATTGTTGAGTCTTTAACAAACGTGCTACTCATAGTCGTTTGATAAAAATACTAAGTGTTGTATGCAGCAGTTGCATCTGCTTGATTGTTGTTTGGTGTTGCTAGGAGTTCATATTGAGCGAGGCTCAGTGACTGGGTGGTTACAGAGGCTGTAAATATCAAACTCTTCTAGTGGAACCTTCCTGAAAAGGAAGAAGGGGAGACGTAGGATATTGATATCCGAACTTCCATAAACAAACTCTTGACCCTGAACTTTTACATTATCGCATTTACTTAAGCTTTATCTGTTCACTGATTGATTGGCTCTTTTCCGCACATTTATTTTTAGCCAAGAAATCAGCATTAAAACTGAGATACCTTAAATATGGTAACTCGGATTTAAGTTAAGAGGGTGCTTGTAAAAATCATTTAAAGGTTTCGAAAATATTTAAAATACCAAGGAGTTCATTCAACCCCCCCCCTTCTGAACTCCTAGGCCTGTTTTTCGAGCCATATTGATCCTATCAAAAAAATCTCTCGTCCCTTTACTTTTATTTACTGCATTCAGTTTACGCTTGCTGCTTTACAGCCTTCGTTTTTATACATAATTGTTCACTGTTTGATCGGGTTCTTTCCGCACATTTTATTGTTACCCAAGATAACAGCAGTACACCGAGATCCTCCAAAGCTGGTAACACAGCTTAGAGACAGTCGACAATCTTGAAAATCTTTTGAAACACGTTTTCCGAAAATTGCGAAGGAGTGCATTCAACCCCCCCTTTTGGACTCCCGAGCTGTATTTAAACATCAATTTCGATCCAACAAGTGGTATCAGAGCTCGGTTTTCTCAGTGTCTGAACAATTGTGTCTATTTGTGCTTACTTGAAATTATTAATATGTCTATCTCACACAACAAAATTCCCATGTTTTCCAAGGAATAATATGACGTCTAGAAGATCAGGACGCAAGCTCACCTGGCGACCCAAGATGACGATATGTGGTTCATTATCATAGATGGTCCAATAAAGATCATGAAGACAAATACTGAATAAGTTGAAAAACCCAGAATGGAATGAACGTCGGAAGACAAAAAGAAGGCTAATGTGACTAAATATATTCTCTACAAGATGCTGGACAACAATATGTTCAGTAAAATTCAGACCTGCGCCATAGCTAAAGAAATCTGGGAAAAGTTGATCCAGATCTGTGAAGGCAATGAACAGACAAAGGAGAACAAGCTCACAGTTGCTCTACAAAAGTTTGAATCTATGAAGATGAGGCCTAGCGAAACTATGCTGGAGTTTGACGAAAGATTCAACTCTGTGGTGATAGAACTGGCCAGACTTGGAAAAGAATACACTAGCAGGGAGGTAGCCCTGAAATTAATGAGAGCCCTTCCCAGAGAGTGGGATCTGAAGACCATGGCTATGAGAGAATACAAGGATCTCAACAAGCTGGAGCTGCACGATATGTTCGCTGATTTAGAGGCCTACGAATTCGAACTAGAGACCAGATCGGAAGAGGGACCTTCCACATCTCAACCTACACAAGCCCTAGCAGTTACAGAGGAGAAACCACAGAAGACAGCTGAGCAGATCAACAACGACGCAATGTCCCTCTTTGTTAAGAAGTTTGGAAATTCATGAGAAGAACTCAATCACCCTATTTTTCAATTAAAGCTCATTAATCTGAACAGAATACTACTAACGATATGAAATGTTAAGAATGTGGCAGACCAGGACACTTTGATGCGGACTGGACAAAACCAAAGCAAGAGGATAAGAGAACCTCAGATCGCAGGCGACTCCGCACTGATAAGAAGCCATAAATCAAGAGGCGGGATCGCAAAGTGCTAGTTGCAGAAGAAAGAAAAGGTACATGGGCTAATACCGATTCAGAATAGAGCACCTCCAGCAGCTCTTCGAGCGACAGTGAAGAGGAGGTACATTGTCTAATGGTAGACGGCACTAAAGAGGTATTTGATTTCTCGAATATTACGTTTACACGAGAATACCTTGTTAATGCATTTAACGAAATGGTCTGTGAGTACAAGAAGCTATCTCAGACATTCGAGGAATGTTAAAGCTGAAAACGAATGCTAAAAGACAAGTCAGATGACGCAAGATGTTTACAGCTTGATGACTCTGACAGTCTAAAGATCGAGTTGAGTAAGCTGAAAAGAGAGGATGAATATTTGAGAACCATGTCTAATGAGCTCACATCGGAAAATGATATATTAAATGAAGTGATGAGTTCTTGCACAAAATCTTCTATCTCACTAGGCAAGCTGCATTGTCAGGCCCCGTGCTAATTACTCACAATTAACACATAATAAACGCATAAACACGGAAGCTAAAATCAGGGCTTAAAAATTTTTCGAAATCATTTGGGCCTGAACGTAAAAACATACATTCAAAATATCGATAATCAAAATATAAGTTAACTCAAACTTATACAAACAGGTAGCAACTACAATTCAAATCAAATACAGATCCCCAATACACAGCAACACGGGGCATCCCCCGGTTCAGTACATATCATAAATATAACTGGGACTCATGGGAAAGGGGATCGACCAGCTGAACCTCCACTCTGTCCAGCCTGGCTACCTGAAGATCCTGCAAATGGGTAACACAGACCCAAGACACAAAAGCAGGAAACAAATACGAGGTCAAGCCTCAGTACGAAGAGCTATCAAAACAGCTAAATATACAACATGACTATAAATCAATGTCATGAATGCATGAGGGCTATCAAAGAATCGGATAGCTAGACCAGTCCATCAACTGGCATATACAACATGCTATAAATCAATGTCATGAATGCATGAGGGCTATCAAAGAATCGGATAGCTAGACCAGTCCATCAACTGGCAAATCAAATCAAGCCTCTATACCACGCACAGCCAATCAACCGGTGGAAATCATCGGTCCATGATCATCGGGGCCCGTCAGCCCATCACAGCTCGGTGGTAGACACTCGAATCCGGTAGTCACCACTCCGATGATAGCGTTGGACTTTTCGGGCATGACTCATCAGTCGACCAGTCACAACGTGGCACCCAATCAGGTCATCAAATCAATCTGTCAAGGCTCAATATGTATGCATGTATGCCAATTCAATATCCAATAAACAATGCATACAAAAGCAATACGTAAAACAGAATGTAACTTAATCATTCAACACACTGATTCACGTAAATCACCTCAGCAAGACTCACAACATCAATCACAGCATGTTCACGCCTAAAGCTGCTAAGGGCTGCTCAATTCGTACCTCAATTCCACAAAATTCTACCTCACAAATTACTCAAAGCACGGCATAACTCACGGCCGACACAACCAGCCTTCACCTGGTTCGAAACTCACGGCAGCAAGCTTCCTGGAACTGAAATCTGTGCAAGGTAGCTCATATCTTAGCTCAAATCTAAACATTCACTCTTACACACCTACGGCCAGGACTCAACACAAGATCTGCCTAGCTACACAGGTAATAACTACAAATACCGTGCTCAAATCCACGAGAAAGGCTTACCCAGAAGTTTAAACTAGCAGGAGGAGCACAGATCTCACAGCACGAAGACACAGACACTTCATGTTCTTCCTCCAACGCTGATTCAGGATCTCTAATGGGTAGCAAACGAAAGAGCTAAGCTAGGGGAGTCCAGCGCCACCAAGATTATCAAAAACAGAGGTCGGAAGCGACGGGAATCGGCGATGGAAAGCTACGGTGAACAGTAGCAAGTCGAGGGTTTCGACAGAGAAGATAAGAAATGTAGCGACCAGATCTTTTAGAAGCCACAAACTAGAAGGATATGAGATTGAGGGATTACAATGCTATTCTATTCAACTCTTGATTAATCGAGTTTCAGATTTTATCTATGTATTTGTTTAGCTTTTTATCTTTAGGAGCTAAGTTCCAGATAGCAGGAATGCAATTACAGTAGATGTCTAAACAATTCCTACAAGCCAATCGGATCCTTTGTTTTAACTAAAATTGTTCGGTTTCATATGCATTATTTGGTTTAAAAACAGAGCACGCTTCTTTCAGAATTTGGCATATTGAATTGAATGCGTTTCTTCCTTAGGCATTTACAAATCATATAAATAGGATCTTAAGTTGCTTCATGCATCATTATTTTCAAAAATCAAATCATTCCAGATAGCAGGAATGCAATTACAGTAGATGTCTAAACAATTCCTACAAGCCAATCGGATCCTTTGTTTTAACTAAAATTGTTCGGTTTCATATGCATTATTTGGTTTAAAAACAGAGCACGCTTCTTTCAGAATTTGGCATATTGAATTGAATGCGTTTCTTCCTTAGGCATTTACAAATCATATAAATAGGATCTTAAGTTGCTTCATGCATCATTATTTTCAAAAATCAAATCATATAAAGCGGTGTTCTCTCTCAAAAGCCGAACCAAATACTTTCAAAGAGTTTTAAAGGAAACAGGCGGTGCGTTAGGAGTTGCTGGATTTCTACCGTGATTTGTGTTCAAGAATTCAGGCAAGTAAACTTTGTTTCTTGCTCACTCAGTGAAAGCATATAATCAATTCTGTTTGCATGATTGTATGAGATTTTAAAGAAAGGAAGATGGCTTCGGCTGTTCTTCAAAACCAGAAAAGTTTATGCTCTGTTTTTATAAAGGTTGCGTTTTACTGTGATTTTAATCCAGAAAGTTTACAGAAAATAGTTTGAGGATGTTTTACTGGTCTTCTCGTTCGTTCTCCCTACTCCGGCCACCAATGCTAAAGCCCTTCCGACTGGACCACCCACAGGTCCAGGCGGTTCTAAGGAGACCAACCTTGGCTCAAACCGTTGGCTAACCAGGGATAACTGGTCGCTGCAAGTGGGCGCTCCAGCCATGCTGCGCCGTCACGACCACCTGCTGGTTTTCGCGTTCGTTCTCCCTACTACGGCCACCAATGCCGGAGCCCTTCCGGATGGACCACCCCCAGATCCATATGGTTCTAATGTGACCATTACCATGGTCCAAACCTGTTAGAGTAGATGCCCAACTAGCCAACTTGTGGCGTGTGGGTTCATAGACTCTTGTATGAAACGATCTTTATATATGATATTCGCATTTATTTTTATGGCATTATTTACTTTCATTGTGTTGTATGATGATTAACAATTGCGTTGAGTAAAGACCTAGAATGCACTATGGTGTATGTTAGATGTGATAGTGGGTATGACGGCTATCATGAAACACATCTAATAGTCACTGTGTATTC
>KV002479.1:14816-27847 GCA_001598015.1 Dorcoceras hygrometricum
CGACTATTAGATGTGTTTCATGATAGCCGTCATACCCACTATCACATCTAACATACGCTTTAGTGTAATCTAGGTCTTTACTCAACACAATTGTAAATCATTACACACATAAAGAAAGTAAAGAATGACATATAAAAAAGCCTTATCCTCATTTTGACGGCCCAATCGACTAGGAACATGTTTAGAATACACAGCGACTATTAGATGTGTTTCATGATAGCCGTCATACCCACTATCACATCTAACATACGCTTTAGTGTAATCTAGGTCTTTACTCAACACAATTGTAAATCATTACACACATAATGAAAGTAAAGAATGCCATATAAAAGAATGCGAATATCATACATAAAGATCGTTTGTACAAGAGTCAATGAAAACCCACATGCCACAAGTTGGCTAGTTGGGCATCTACTCTAACACTTTTCACTATGCTCGTATTTATCTGCCTCTGATGGTATAGGCAATGTTGGAAACGGATATTGGTTCGGCAAGAAATTGTGGTGAAGTTGAGCTTTCCAGAAAGCTTGTCTGCCTGGAACCTACTTTATTATGCTTTGGAGTCTCCTTTAAAATTTATACGGTTTTCTTAATTTTGTGGATGAAATATTTATAAGTGGTCAAGTGCTATATTATTATCAACCTAAAAAGATTTTGACTTTCAATATGTGCTTTTTCGGTGCTACAAACAGCAAGGCAAGAAATTTTTGTTCCGTATCATTTTAATGTATATGTTACTTTGTGTTTAACTCGCTGATTTTTGGCTTGAGTTCGTAAAAGAATTATAAAAGCTTAATGCGTAAGCTAGCATGGCCTTGTATGTTATTTTCTTTTCTGGATAAATTGAGTTGTTCCGAACTAGGGTGAATTTTAAATAAATATCAATTTTTTACTTTGACAGTGAAAACTTCATACTCCCTGCTATATTAACCATAGTAAAACCATTTGACCACGTTTCTAAAGAGTGATTATACCTCTTTCCAAGGTGATCTTTTAAATCTATCAATCTCTGGCTCTAAAGAGAGTTTATGTTTTACTCCATGGTTTACATGTAGCAATGAGTTTGAAGTTTTCACTGTCAAACTATTTGATGTGTTCTGTGATAGTGGTAATATTTTGAAGTGAATTATAGTTATAGGACTTATGGTAAATAGTAGTATATTACAACATTGTCGAACTATTTCATGCGTTCTGTGATACTGGTATTTTGAAGTGAATTATAGTTATAGGGCTTATGGTAAATAGTGGTATATTACAACATTGTCAAACTATTTGATGCGTTCTGTGATAGTGGTATAGTACATTTTAGTGACTTTTGTGTGAATAATAGTGATTGGAGTATTATTTTTTGTTGATATGATCTTGTTTTCTACGTTTTGAGTGGATTTGTTGTACGCTTCTTGTATTTATCGTTTCCATATTAATATATTCTTTTTCTTTAAAAAAAATAGACGTAAAGTGTTTTTAAAGTACTTTTTGTTTTTTGCAGGGTTCTACCTGAGTCGTTAATTAGAGAGGATGATGTGAGTTTTTGCTATGCTATGCTATAAAACTTGTTGAATTGATTTTGGACTATTTTCATGGTTTACATGTAGATGTGTTGTTTGATAAATGACTTCCTGGGTGTAGGTTCGAGGCATTGACATTCTAGAAGTGAAAGGAAAATACTTATGTATGAATTGGATATTTCGGAACAACTTTATAATCCTCTAGCTATTGTATTCAAGGAGAGATCACACCACAAAATTGCAAGACACTTCAATAGCGATTAGAAACTAAGTTACTCAAATCTCTATTTCTAATTTGAGCATTAGCTTTATCTCCTGCAAACTTGATTTTTATTAGGAATGTAGATCATACTTCCTGCTTAACTTGCATTGAATACTCTGCAACACCCTTGCAATGTTGACAAGGAAATCACGTTATCATGAGAAAGACCGATTAGCCCTAGATTGTTTTAGATGAAATTTCTCTTGTTGCATTCTTTTGATCCTTCTGTCACATGCTTCATGGAGTGGTTTAATGGCATACTTTGAACACATGCGTGAACTACATTCTGCTGATTGAGGTTATTTTGTCTTATGCTCTGGAAATTTGCTGCTTAATTCCAGGTGAGCTATGATGACATAAGAAGTTGCATAGAAAGGGGATATAATGCATATAACTGCAAAATGGAACACCACAGTGTTCTAGAGGATTCACAAATTTTTAATTCCCCTGAGGATCTCAAAGATCTATTTTTCCTTCTTGATGATATGACAAACAAAGGATTACATTCTTTTGTTGAGATACTAACAGGTGGATTAGTTACATACGGAAAAACCAACTGTTGTATGAAAAAGATGATTAGAGAGTTTCTTCCAAAAGTTCTTGCTGACGACAGTGACATTTCCAAAACAAAATTGAAAAATATTTTTCAACTACTGAAAGATATGACAATTTTCCATGGGTATCGAGCAGTTTACACAACACCTTCAGAGGTTTATTGTGCTGCAGGTATCGAGATACTGGATGGTCTTGAGGACTTCCCTTTTAGAGCTTTGAGTGCTATGCATAGGAAGGTGAGCGGAGTTAGGGGATACATCCCAACTCTGCAGTCACCAAAATCTGGATGGAGTCGTGATGGTTTAATCAATGTGATTAGGAAAAAGTGCAGCGAGATGCTTTTGGATCTTGCTAATGGTAATGAGCCTGCAGAATCATTAGCTGGGGCTTTGGGAGTTGCTGGCTTGACATTAAAACTAATACTCAACAAGCCTGTTGCAATAGACTTCAGGACATTTTCACCAGAAATTGAAGCACTACAAAATGACATAGCAAGGGCTATTTTCTTCTTAAATGATTCAAAGAGAGTAAGCTTGATAGAACTGAGAAGAGTTCAGGTTTTAGTCTCTCCTAATGTTGAGATATCAGTCAGAAGTCTACGCATGGCTGTGAGGAATTTATTGACTGAATATCTTTTTGAGTGCAGTGATATGGACAAGGTCCCAAATATTTTACTGGGAACTCTTGACATTATTAATAGATCTCAAGTTCGATGTATCACAAGGTTGCCCGCTTCAGAAATTCATACCAAAGAATTGATGAAGGAAGAAATACAAAAGGAGGTCGAATATGTATTAATTGTCAGCGCTCAAGCGAAAGAAGTTGTATGGAACAATCTACCTGAGCACGCATTTGATCAAGATTTTGCTCATGCATACATGGAGGATTTAGGAAACAGTGATATCCTCTGCATATCAGACGATGAGGAACAAGTAAGAGAGAGCCGTCAGTATTGCGGACATTATTACCATGATTCCTATTGTGGATCAGAAAGCATTTGTGAAACTTCACCTTTATCAACAGTTAAATCAAATGGCTTTTCCCCTCTTATGTCCCCAAGCAGTAAGTTGGATGTACCTCTAATATCTTTGCACGCCACAGAAACGGATCCAGATAAAAACCAATGTGGGGATTCAGAAATACTAGATTGTTCATACACAGATAAGAAACAACTATCAGGATGTGTTGGGGAATATGGACTGGCTTATCCTGATCCTCGTAAAGCGACAATCAAGAAAAAAATTTCTCTATCTAACTCTCCTGACACTAGCCACAATGGAAAAGCAGCAAAATTCTCATTTTCCAACCCAAAGTCAGACTATTCCGATGTACCAGTTGAACAGAAAATCCCTTTCCCTCAGCAGAGCAGGACTGTTAACCAATACCTTGAGGTACAGGAAGCTTGTGATGCCGTGAGTATGGTTGCCTATCAGTTTGTAGGTTGTATGTTGGATGAGCTTGCTAAGATGGAAGGCTTAGAATTAAATCAACGTGATCTCTTATACCTCCGAAGTAGTACTTCAGTTTTAGAATATTCTGGAGGTAAAGTCCACATCAGTCCTTATGTTTATGATGCAAGGAGGTTTTGATGGTTAACATGTCTTATGCTTATAGTTATTATCTTCTTATGCTTATAGTTATTATCTTGTGTTATGCTTGCCTAACACAATATCTTGTGTATAGTGATTATCTTGTGTTTCTACGGGCCGTATTTTATTTTTTTTACTGATGTAGCAGGTTCTCATGGACTGCCGTTCAACTGCAAAACCTACTTCTTTCTTCTATATGATTACCATGGCTATGAAATTAAGATATTGTCTGACATTTAATTCAACAGGTGTCGGCATTTTATTTGTCACTAGAACCACGGGAAGTTCATGTTTACTGTGACCTTTACAACTTACGATCGTAATTATATTAGTAGTTCATTCGCTACTGTTTTACAAAGTGTTCATGCCCATATAGGCATTTATCTGGTTCCTTGTGAAGTCCTCATTTATTTTGTCCCTTTTCTGTATTTTGTACTAAGCCACCTGGGCCTCCTTTTCCAAAAAAATTATTCTTTCATTCTTTCAAAAGGTGTTCTTCTTATTGGATGATTGCATATGTTGTTTTGTTTAAAGCTTGTCAATTAGGATTCATAAATAGGCATGCTCTCAGTTATGTGAACTTCATATGTGTGTATTTAAGTAATACATAAACAAAGAGACTTGCAGCTATATATTTTCGTTTGAACGAGTTTTCTGTTATGTACATTATCGACGCCCCTTTTCCATAGCTTCTTGTTGCAGGTTTTTTTTCCCTTGTGTTTTGCTAGTATTGAGTTGAAACTATGCATATGAATTGATGTCCAAGCTAGTATGTCTCCACATTTAACGTAAAGTAGACATTGTTGAAGTGAGATTTTGATTAGGATATAATCTTATTTCTTAAGTTGAATAAAGTTTATTGCAAGTCACTTTAAAGGTCTACTTGAAGAAAATTTGCATCGCTAGTTAAACGTTCATTGGGTAACAGGTGTAGTTTGTGCTCTAAAGTTTTGTTGTGAAAATTGGCGATAAATGTTGATTATAATTAGGAGCCACATAGTGTTACAAGGTACAAAGTTTCAGAACAAAATTTATTGCTGTGGATTGAGGAGAATGTAGGATGTGAGAATTGGAGAGGAAAAAGTTATATTATTAATTCATGGAAGCTTACAACTTTAAATAGAGTACAACAAATCAACTAAATCTCTACAAAGATAATCTCTAAAGATTCTAATCTATACTAGATCCCTAATTAACAGATTACACTATCTAATTTAACAGATTGCTTAATTAATGTACTATCATAGATAATATTGTAGAATATATGATAAAATCCTGAAAGATCCTAAAGATCCTGTGATAGTTGTGTACACGTCCCCTCAAGCTGGGTCGTAGATGTTGATAAGACCCAGCTTGCCCACAAGTACTTCATGACTCTGTTCAGGTAATCCCTTCGTAAGGATATCTGCAAGTTGATTGGACGTTGGTATATAGTGAATAATGATGAGGCCTGCATCGAGCTTTTCTTTGATAAAATGTTGATCCACCTCAACATGTTTAGTACGATCGTGATGCACAGGATTGTGAGCAATGCTGATGGTTGACTTATTATCACAAAATAGTTGCATAGGATGGGGAATGTCAAACTTCAGTTTTTGCAGAACCTGTCTGATCCAAATTAGTTCGCACAATCCATGTGCCATGGCTCGATATTCAGCTTCTGCACTGCTACGTGTGATAACCGATTGCTTCTTACTGCGTCATGTTACAAGGTTACCCCATACCATTGTACAATATCCAGAGGTTGACTTTCTATCTGATCGAACCAGCCCAATCTGCATCTGTAAATGCACTCACGGAACGATCATCGGTTTTTGCAAAGAACAGGCCTCTCCCGGGTGTAGGTTTTAAGTACCGCAATATTCTGTAAACTGCATCGAGATGTCCTTGGCAAGGAGAATGCATATATTGACTGACCAGGCTAACCGCAAAGGCAATGTCGGGACGTGTGTGTGAGAGGTAGATAAGTTTCCCCCGACAAGTCTTTGGTATCTGCCCACATCCACTGGTTTGCCTTCAAGTAATGCCTGTTTATTCCCCAGCTCAAGTGGTGTGCGACTTGGTTTACAGCCTAACATACCTGTTTCGGCTAACAAATCCAAGGTATACTTACGTTGAGAGACAGAGATACCTTTCCGGTTCCTAGCAATTTCCATACCCAAGAATATCGCAGAGGTCCAAGATCTTTGACCTCAAACTCCTTGGCTAACATCAGCTAATATTAGTCATTTCATGACTATCATCTCCTGTAACAATTATGTCATCCACATATACGATGAGAACAGTAATGTGACCATGATTGGAGTATTTGACAAAGAGCGTATGATCGCTTGCCCCTGACTATACCCCAACATCTTGACGACCTTAGAGAATTTGTCAAACCAGGCACGTGGAGACTGCTTTAGACCATATAGGGATTTGTTGAGTTTACATACCAGTTGAGTGTCCGGACTCTCGAATCCAGGAGGTTGGCGCATATAAACTACCTCCTCCAGGTCCCCATGAAGGAAAGCATTTTTTTATATCAAGCTGATGCAACGGCCAATCAAAGTTTGCGGCCAACGAGAGGAGTATACGTATGGTGTTAAGTTTAGCCACCGGAGCAAATGTCTCGGTAGTCAATACCATAGGTTTGAGTAAAGCCTTTGGCAATCAGACGTGCTTTGTGTCTGTCGATTGAGCCATCTGCCCTGTACTTGACAGTAAACACCCATCTGCATCCCACCACACTCTGCCCCTTGGGTAGTTCGACTAAAGTCTAGGTATTGTTTTGCCTTAGGGCATGCATCTCTTCCATCACAGTATTCCGCCACTCAGGAATAGCCATAACATCCTGGATTGACCTAGGAAGGGTAGTACTATCCAATTTTGAACTAAAAGCATGAAAGGTGGGGAGAGTTTCGAATAGGAGATAAAGTGTGAAATGGGGTGTTGGGTGCATGTGCGTGTACCTTTCCTAAGGGCGATAGGAAGGTTAAGATCAGGAGGAGTACCTGAGTGTGAAGCCACTATCGGTTCAGCCTCATGGCTGTGCTGAAGAGTCACGATGTCTTTAACACCCTGAGATTTGTTTCGTCTTGAGTAGACCTTCAATTCTTGGAATGAGACTGGCGCTCCCGATGATGGATGCCCTAAAGAAATGGGTTCACTGACTTCAGGGTCACCGGTAGAGGGAGCAGGTGTAGGATCCAGGTGAACACCGAGAAGAGGAGTTGGATCCCACCAGACTGCAGTTTCTGTATTCTTGGATCCCACCAGACTGCAGTTTCTGTATTCTGGCTAAGGGACGTGGGTGAAAGGAAGTAGGGAGTACTTTCAAAGAAGCTGACATCATGGGAGACAGGTTTTTTTGTAATGGGACAGTAGCAACGGTATCCTTTCTGAGTAGATGAGTAGTCGAGAGAAACGGTTTTTATAGCCCGAGGTCCAGTTTACTTCGATGATGGTCGTGAACATGAACAAACGCAGTACACCCAAAGGTTTTTAGCGGGAGTTTAGGTGATGCCGGCATGTGAGGGAAGGATGCCATCAACAGGGAGATAGGTGTTTTGAAGTTGAGTGGACGACTAGGTAAACGGTTAATGAGATAGGCAGCGGTAATAACGGCATCACCCCATAAGTATTGAGGCACATTCATAGTGAACATTAAGGCACGGGCCACTTCCAACAAATGGCGATTTTTCCACAGCGACATCTGGGGGCCATCCAAACAGCCTACCCGTCATGGAAAAAATGGTTTTTAACCTTCATTGATGATCACACTCGGGTTACATGGGTTTATCTCCTACAAAACAAATCTGACACCGCGACCATATTCCAAAACTTCCACAAAATGATCCAGACCCAATTTCACGCCAACGTTCGTACTCTCAGGACTGATAATGGTAAAGAATACTTCAATTCCATTCTCGGTGATTACCTTACACACCATGGCATTATTCACCAAAGATCTTGTGTTGACACCCCACAACAAAATGGAGTTTCCGAACGAAAAAATCGCCATTTGTTGGAAGTGGCCCGTGCCTTAATGTTCACTATGAATGTGCCTCAATACTTATGGGGTGATGCCGTTCTTACCGCTGCCTATCTCATTAACCGTTTACCTAGTCGTCCACTCAACTTCAAAACACCTATCTCCCTGTTGATGGCATCCTTCCCTCACATGCCGGCATCACCTAAACTCCCGCTAAAAACCTTTGGGTGTACTGCGTTTGTTCATGTTCACGACCATCATCGAAGTAAACTGGACCCTCGGGCTATAAAACCGTTTCTCTCGACTACTCATCTACTCAGAAAGGATACCGTTGCTACTGTCCCATTACAAAAAAACCTGTCTCCCATGATGTCAGCTTCTTTGAAAGTACTCCCTACTTCCTTTCACCCACGTCCCTTAGCCAGAATACAGAAACTGCAGTCTGGTGGGATCCAAGAATACAGAAACTGCAGTCTGGTGGGATCCAAGAATACAGAAACTGCAGTCTGGTGGGATCCAAGAATACAGAAACTGCAGTCTGGTGGGATCCAAGAATACAGAAACTGCAGTCTGGTGGGATCCAAGAATACAGAAACTGCAGTCTGGTGGGATCCAAGAATACAGAAACTGCAGTCTGGTGGGATCCAAGAATACAGAAACTGCAGTCTGGTGGGATCCAACACCTCTTCTCGGTGTTCACCCGGATCCTACACCTGCTCCCTCTACCGGTGACCCTGAAGTCAGTGAACCCATTTCTTTAGGGCATCCATCATCGGGAGCGCCAGTCTCATTCCAAGAATTGAAGGTCTACTGAAGACGTAACAAATCTCAGGGTGTTAAAGACATCGTGACTCTTCAGCACAGCCATGACTACAAGGAGTATAAGAGCAGAAAGAATTAAGGTTCCCAGTCATATGGTCGGATGCGCCGGAATCAATAATCCAAGAGAGTGATATACCAGATTGAGTTACGGAGCATGATCGATAGGAGGATTGAGGGCAGTCTCCCGGAGAAGACGACAATATTTCTCAATTTGCTCGAGTTGGTCTGCAGTGAAGGGGGTCGAGGTACGAGATGAGGAAGGCTGTTCCTGGACAGAGTGGGCTTGAAAGCTGCGACTGTCAGATTGCTTTCGGGATTGCCAATTTGCTGGTTTGCCATGAATCTCCCAGCATTTGTCTTTAGTATGGCCTGGTCGATGACAGTGATCACACCAAGGCCGTCGCCCCTGACGTTGACCAGAATTTTTGGTGGAGGCTAGCGCAGATGGCTCGGAGACAGGATTTTTTATGGAGGCTAGGGCAGATACCTCAGAGACGGAGGAATCAGGGAGCATTACTTTTCGCCTAAGTTCTTCACGGCGAACTTCAGAAAATGCATCATCGGTTGACGGGAAGGGGTCACGTGCAACAATCCGTCTCGAACATCATCCAACTCTCTGTTAAGGCCAGCAAGGAAATCAAACGCTCTCTCTCTCGAGGGTGCGTCGCATGTGACCACTGCATTCGGCACACATTCGAGATTCTTCGAGGAACAAGTCCAGCTCCTGCCATAGCTCTTGAAGCTCCGAAAAATAATGGGTGACAGTGTGGGAGCCTTGTTTGATCTCCTTTAGCTTGGAGCGTAATTCAAAAACTTGAGAGGTATTCCCCAGGTCAGAATACATGCGGCGGACAGCGTCCCACACTTCTTTGGCAGTTTGGAACCATAAATATCGTCGACTGATGTTCGTCTCCATGGAATTAATAAGCCACGCAAGAACGATAGAGTTGTCGGCCAGCCAAGTCGGGTACG
Source organism: Dorcoceras hygrometricum (assembly GCA_001598015.1). Lineage (NCBI taxonomy): Eukaryota > Viridiplantae > Streptophyta > Magnoliopsida > Lamiales > Gesneriaceae > Dorcoceras > Dorcoceras hygrometricum. The sequence goes on from KV002479.1 coordinate 24,498, forward strand.
CTGGATCGGTGGTAGCAGGTGGGGGCAGGTCGCCGGTGAGGTAGCCGAGCTTTCCACGAGCGCAGACAACAATCTTTATAGATTGTGCCCACTGAAGATAATTACGACCATTCAGAAGGTGGGTTTTGATTTGTAGAGATGACATATCACTCCGGGAAAGGGGAGAGATGGATACGCTAGAGAGTTTCTCAGGCGTGGTGTCCCCAGAAACAGTAGATTTACTAGACATGATAACAAGGAGGGATGATGAGCCAGAGAAGACACACGACCAGGACTTAGATTATGAGTAGTGTGTAGGTAGCAGGGACCCTCCTAGCTCTGATACCATGTGAGAATTGGAGAGGAAAAAGTTATATTATTAATTCATGGAAGCTTACAACTTTAAATAGAGTACAACAAATCAAGTAAATCTCTACAAAGATATCATCAAATCTCTAAAGATTCTAATCTATACTAGATCCCTAATTAACAGATTACACTACCTAATTTAACAGATTACTTAATTAATGTACAATCATAGATAATATTGTAGAATATATGATAAAATCCTAAAAGATCCTAAAGATCCTGTGATAGTTGTGTACATAGGACACACTGACCAAGTTCCATAATTCTACCACCATTGGAACTTGGTTGATAAGTTTCATTAGCTACTCATCTAAGGGTGCAAAACTCTTATATTACTTTATGAATTGGTTGATATTTAGTTTCATGGCCTACTCATCTGCGTGTTCAAATATGTTTTATTCCATTATGAAATGCTTTGACCTCAATCTTATTTATGAGGTAGAATTTTCAACCAACCAATTTAACATTATGATTTTATATTATTTTGCATTCATTGTTTTATTGCTTTCTCCTCCAGATTTCCCACACATCTCTTCAGCAGCCAAGTTCTAAAGAATGTGGAAACATGTGCTTGACCACTGAGACTTCTCATCTACAAATTCCCACGACGCACCTGCCATGCTGAATCATTATACTATGAGACGGTGCAAATTCTATATGTAAAGGATAATGCCTTGTATCTATCATTTATTGTGGAAACAAATCATCGTTGTGCTAATTTAGCAAGGTTCGCGTTCTAGAAGTGACCAAAAATGCCTTCCATCTATAGACATTGCAGAAAGAATCTCATGATAGCACTTTTGCAGGCTTTTAACGGTAATAGTTACCTGAGAAAATGCTGCCATGAAGGTCATATTGATAAGATGAAGTGGCGCCGATTGCAAGGATTGGTGACTCGATTCTGCTTAGATTCTACGGTACTGGATGTTGCACGAAATGAAGAAAGGAGAAGATCACGTAATGTTGGAACTTTCTTAGGTCACAATGCATTGTAGCATGTTGTTAATAAGCTCTTGATTGGGGATTCTTTGGGACTCGTATCAGCTGAGCCAGAGAGCTCAACAAGTCACTATGTTTCAGGAAGCGTGCTTAATTTTGTGTCCATTGATGAGGCATTGCTGTGGGAAATTTTGTTTATGTTATTGTCCTTCCATCAAACCTCAGAAATACTAGTTACTAATTGGTAGCTGGAATCATGCTGCTACGAATATTCCTCAATTTGGCATACCTCTGCATTTATAAATCCTTGCTGTTAATTGATCTATTCCCATGTCTCTTATAATCCATTTTATTGGTGCTACTTACGAAGGTCCATCACGCAATTATTTCCCTCCCAGATATAGCTCATTTTGCATCCTGTAGGGAACAACGTTATTAGGTCAGTATCCAGTGAATGGTTAGCGAGGCCGTGGATTCTCCTAAATTAATTTCCATGGCCTAATATTTGTGGAACCTGGGCAATAACTATAGAAGCCAACCCTAGGTGAAGATTTGACTATGGCCTGACGGCAACTGGTAGATAAAAGATGAAAAACGTGCTATCCTGATCTCCTGTTCTGCCTATATAAATGAATCTAAACTGTTGTTCGACAAAGATTATCCGTCTCCTTCTTGCTTGCATTTCTTTGGCATCTCTTAATACAGACGCCAAACAAGGAATAGTGTAGTGTATTATGATATAACATATTGGTATGGCGTAAACTTTGAGAAGAGTAGTAGCACAGAATTGTCTGGCCGTTTCTTCAGAAATATTATAGCTTGAAAGTGTATATAAATCGTTTATCTTTACAAATTAAACTTTTGACATGATTTTGTGGCACAATTTGGACTGCTCTCTCCGGAATTGGATTCGAGGGTTAACTTAGAACAGCATTATGTATCAGATCGAGATATTTTTTTTAGTATCACATTAGCACTTTCGAAAGATAAGGCATGTAAAAATGATGTGTAAACTGGAGGTGTATTTGGATTGTTGATATGGAAGGTTATTGATTCTTTTTCAAAAAAATACAACATTTTGAGTGGTAGACTTTTGCACACGTGTGGTGCTGATCAAAGATGTCCCCTTCGAGAAAAAGAAGACGAAAAAGAGATTTCATTGAAGTGATTAATAATCCCACTTGTGGTTGGATTAACGAATTAGAATTGGTTTCAATTATATGATAAGACATTTCCAAGAGCATTATAAATTTATACAAAGCATCTAATTTATCATTTGGTCTGTTCGAACGTCTTCATGTGCTGCTAATATTGTTGCTGCTTACTATGCTATACCCAAAAAATTTCCCCCTTTATTACCATAAAACTCCATCATGATATAGGGATTCAATCTCATTTGGATTCTGTGGGAAAGGATTTGTCGGATATATAATATAAGTATGATCAATATATATAAATAATAGAATGATGTGTGACTAAAATCCACCGTAGCTAACAGTGATCAAGATATCGGCTATGGATGTAGCACAGTCCACGTTAAGCACATTGAAGAATTTTTGAGAGGATATTTGATATGTGCAAACGTAACGATAACATGAAATTTTTTAAAAATTTTGCCAATTACATCTTAACTTGAGAATATTTAAAATTTATAATTGATGATTGGTCATCTCTCACAACTTTTCGTATCATGGCCATTTAGCATAAAGGAAGAGTTTCTTCTTTCGGGGGAACCCAAGCATGTAACCCAACAGCATCCACACAGCTAATATATTATACCCTTCTGGTAAGGTTATGCATTGATGCGTGCCTTTATTTCAATCAACATATTTGATGCCCCCCATTAGTGGCTCGGGACCCGAGGACCCTTAGTAACACTGTACTCGAGGACAAAGCATCAACCCTACCTACTTCATCAAGAGGCGCGCATAGAGCTCGGAGTTCGGTGTACGCGCAGGGAGCTCGGAGCTCGGGACTTTCCTCGAGGCCTTGCTATACTCTCGGGAGTCGCCCGAGCTCCTTCATTGAGGAGAAGAGCTTATAAGCCCGAGGAGACCAGATGA
>KV002479.1:36970-54362 GCA_001598015.1 Dorcoceras hygrometricum
ACCTCGTCTTGAGCTCTGAGGACCTCCAGTTCCTCCAGCCTCGCCACCATTTCGGCGTGGCGGCCCATTGCCTCATCGAACTTTTTGCGGTTGGTTTTCCCGGTCCGGTGAGCTCGGGTGAGTCGCCTTATTATCTCGCCCCCCCAAGCCATTGCCTGCGCAAGGGTAAGAGTCATTATCAAAAGCGTTAACACGAAAGGAGGTCATAGTTTGGGAGATCGGGGGCATACCGAGGCAAGATTGACAGCAAGATGGCCTATGACCTCGGAGTCCTCGGCTCCTTTCATCACTGGAAGGTCCCGATCCGAGACCATGTTGCACATGAGCCTGGTGGACACGACCCCCGTTGGGGAATCCACCAGGGAGTCCTTGGAGAAGTCGAAAGGAAGGACCCGCTCGGGTCCCTTCCCCCTCATCGGGGACGAAACCTCGGGGATAGTGATAGCTGGCTGCAAACCAGAAGTCTCCTCAGACGTACGCATCGGGGGCGTCGGTACGCGTGTCATCTTTGGGGACTCCCCGGGCTGGGTCCCCGACGTGGAGGCACCCTTCTTATTTCGCTTCTCGAGGCGGGCCTCCTCTTCGGCCAGGGAAACAGCCGGCCTCTTCCTAGCTGCCTTTTTAGGCGGCCCGACCTCACCCGAGGCACGCGCCTCCTCCTGCATAGCCTTCACTAACTCCGCTTTGCCCATTCGTTCGTCTGCACAAAGGGAAAACAAGATAAAGGTAAGCGCTGGAGAAGAATGGAGGCACGCTTCTTCTTTCGCTTCTCGAGGCGGGCCTCCTCTTCGGCCAGGGAAACAGCCGGCCTCTTCCTAGCTGCCTTTTTAAGCGGCCCGACCTCACCCGAGGCACGCGCCTCCTCCTGCATAGCCTTCACTAACTCCTCTTTGCCCATTCGTTCGTCTGCACAAAGGGAAAACAAGATAAAGGTAAGCGCTGGAGAAGAATAATACATATATACAAGGACGCGACTAAAGCAAGACACGGCTGTACCGAGGTCCCCGACCATCTCGACCCCCCTCCTGCTAAACCTGAAGGCACATAGGAGGTCCTCCTGGATAAGCTCGGGAGCGTTATAACTCTTCTCACGCATGGCGTCGAGGAAGGAGGTCAAGTTCGGGGACCGCTCGGGGGTTCGGGGAGTAAAAGTATATATGTTGTCCCTCCAGGACATATCGCACTTCCACGGGTCTCGTTTTCTATCAACCCGCCTCACAAAGAAAAACCGGCTCATCCATCCCTTATGGGAGCTCGGGTTCCCCTTAATAAAAGCATGGTCCCCCTTGTGGGACAAGTAGAATTTCCCCGGGCCCAACCGTTTGATCTTAATAAGTTGCATAAGAACATAGGGGACCAAAGGCAGGTTGTGATATCTGAGGAGGATAGCCAAAGATAGAAGAAAACTGTAAGAGTTGGGGGCTAGTTGGCTCGGACTTATTTTGATATGCTGACAGAGATCGGTTATAAACCTCGGGAGGGGGAAGCGGAGACCCATCTCCAGTTGATTGATATAAAAAGAATGGAAACCCCGAGGAGGACGATGAGCCCTCTCATTGAGGCCCGGAATTATGACCTCAAAACGATCGGACATCCCCCCCTTTTCCTTGATGAAGGAGATGTCCGAGGACCTCAGGTTGGAGGATTTCTCCTCGTACCAAGGAGGCTGGGAGGAACCCAGCTCAGCCTGGTCGGGGAGCCAGGGTTCCTTAGTCTCGGGACTAACCGGGACACTATCTATTGAGGCGGCTGTACTGCTTACTGGAGTAGTAGAGGGAGAAGACATGTTTTATGGTCAATAAGAACTTACGGAGGGAAGAGAGAATAGGTCGGACGAACAAGTCTTGTGCTCGGGAGCGAGAGGGAATTTTCACAGAGTAACGACGCTTTGAAAATGGAGAGTAAGAAATGAGCCCTCAAGATCACGTCTATATATAGGGGGGAAAGGAACAATCGTGGCCGTCCGATTTCACCTCTTTCAACGGCTCCGATCCCCTCGGGAAGCTCAAACGTCGCATCGGACGTCATCCTACTCTGCTCTCGCGTCAGGCTATGCGTCAGGCTACTTTAATCCCCACCATCCAAAAAGATCTTATCAACGGCTGAGAAACGTCGTCACGTGGATCGTGGTTTTCTCAGAAAAACACAACCCGACCTCAATCTCATCGTACACGTGTCCTCTTATCAACGATCGTGGATTAGCATCGCGAGAATCGTGTTTTTTATTCTATCTTGTGGGTAACACCTCGGGTCCCTACGACAGGTATACTTCCTCCTATACTTCAATTCTTCGTCTAGGACTAGCGGCGGGGGATACTCCTGATGCCCCCCATTAGTGGCTCGGGACCCGAGGACCCTTAGTGGCACTGTATCCGAGGACAAAGCATCAACCTTCCCTACTTCATCAAGGGCAAAAGCAATCAAGAGGCGCGCAAAGAGCTCGGAGCTCGGGATCGAGGCCTTGCTATACTCTCGGGAGTCGCCCGAGCTCCTTCATTGAGGAGAAGAGCTTATAAGCCCGAGGAGACCAGATGAGTTCGAGGTCTCTCCCGAGGACCCCAACCCGATGTGTTAAAGCACTTCCGCAAAGGGCGGAGAACGTGGGTCGTATTATGCGGAAGATGTGCGCACGATCTCACCCACGTCTCGACAGAACGTGCCCACGAGACGATTCATCTGCCTAGCCCCTCTATAAATACCCCCCAGGTTTGCTCTTTGGGATTCATTCACTTATTATTGCACTCTCTCGCACTCAGCTTATATTCCTCTCATTTTACTCTCGTGCACGGCTGACTTAAGCATCGGAGGGGCTTCGCCGGATACATCTCCGGCGCCCTTTCACGAGTGTTCGTTGGTTGCAGGAGTACGCACCCCTTCAACAATCCCCGACGCCCGACGTGCCCGAGGTCCTCGACGTGGTAGTAGCTCGTCGGCTGAACTATTTGGCTACATCAATATTCTTATTTTCTATCAATCATAGGGTTTCGTTCGACATATATCCCGATGATATTACTAAATGATCATCGTTGTCATGAAATTTTTTTTATGAGACTAAGCATAGACTCACATGTACGCATCAATGAGCTGAGTCAGGCGTGTCTGGTTACCCTGTCCCATCCTATGAAATATATGGATTGGATTGACAAATTCTCGACTCTCAAATTTAGGCGTTGTGTCACATAATAAAAAACAAAATAAAGAAGAAGAAGAGAGATGAGCTGGTAATATTGTGACCTGTGAAAATGGAGGGTTTGCCCGTTATAGTCCTAAGTGAATGTCCATATTCTTGATTTTAGCTAATTTAACTATATTAACAATTAACGCTATACCGATAGTAGCATGTTGTATTTTTGCTTCAGATTAGTAAACAATGATAATGTATATTCTAGTAAACTATACATCACACACACATATACACGGATATATACTCGCATGCTTGTGTGTCCCCCTAATTTTTCAGTGGAGACGTGCTTTTATCTCAACTGGCTAAAGACTTAACAAAGAAAAAAGATGATTATGATGGTTACCTCTCTTAATAATTTATTTAGGGTGGTTCTCTTAATCATTAAGAATAGATGTTTTCGGCTATCTAAGAAAATAATTCATGTTTGTACTTTTATAATTATCGTGAATATTATTTGTATGAAAATAGGTTGGCTTGAGTTCACCTCTTCAATGAAACCAAAGATGTCATTATTCGCCATTTAGTCGATTTTGAAGAACAAACTTGTGTGTGCGCGCGCGCACAATATAGTTAATTGCTTATTACGGGTTTACATTTTAAAGAAAAAAAAACCATACGTATTGTATCATTATCAAATATTATAAGTTATATTTCAATTTGGTGCATCATGTATATAATTATATATTTTGATTTCCAAACACAATCTATAAAAAAACGAAACACATGTCATACATATTTTTTCCCATTCCTCGACATAGATCATGGAAACCTTGATATCCACATATGCATTAAGTCATCAAATCGAATTTCCAACATTGCATGTTCTGTCGAAGCATTGTCATTATAAGATGCATGCATACACATTATATTGGGAATAATAATTGCCCCATATATCGAGCAATCAAAAAAATATTTGTTTTTTTAATTGCAAAATTCTTATAAATAAATAAATAAACTCCACATGTATATATAAGATAAAGATAAGACTCGGGATGAACGAGGGTTAAATGTTGTGAAAGCGTGAAAAATTATGCATTTCCTCAATTCTCGTATGAGATTTATTTTAGCACTTCGTATTGTGGGACCAAATGGGATGAATTTTGTCTATTCTAAACTAATGCTATGAGATATAATTTTCTGTTGCGATATATATATATATATATATGTACGGGTTTATATTTTTCATCGAATCACCACTTATAATGACAGAGCCAGAAATCTTTATTTATCTAAATTTTAAACCCTATAATTCTTTAAATTTTGAATAAAATCTTCTGGGAAAATATTAAATTAATCCAACATAATTTTCTTAAAATATATTAGCCTGGGTGTGAGTAATTATAAGTCACTCACCTGTTATATCTGCCATTTATGGGTTATTTTTGGTAAAGGGGGTCGGGGAACTGTTTAGTCCCACAACTTTTTATTCAGAAAGAATAATTGCACTAAACTTCTCTTTACACAGAATTAAATTGGAACGAATAATTTAAAATTATGTTAAAGTCTCATGTCCCCTTTGGGGCTTTCACTTAGCAGAAAGAAGCCAAGGAAAGGTTGGTCCATCTTTGTAAGTGAAAGCAACGTGAAGACTTGACAAAACTAGAGGACCATTCAATGTCCATATTATTTATGGCATCAGAAAGTATATAGTTTCTCAATAATTATTTGCATTATTATTGTCAAATCCTTCTAAAGAATGTTGCTTTCGCCTCACCACGAGTGTGATACGTTTCAACGGAACCCTATATGGCATGTTTTGATATCCAATAATTTGGGAGCACGAAGAATATTTCCCAAAGAGTAATATCTAAAAATGCACTGAATAACGAACAATTTATTAATATATATGAGGTTGATATCTTTTCCGAGGGTACATTTATTAGTATGTGTAACGCTCATATCTTTTTTCTATGGGTGCACCTTCGAGTTATCCCGACCCACAAGGGTTGCATGGAATTTCTGGAGAGATGAGACACTTCTATAACTAACAGTGTGTTTGGAGGTGAGAGATTTAAGAAAAATGTTGAGTTATATGAGTGAAAGTAGTATTGAGATAGGTGACCTCGAAGCACTTATACGTCAAACTGCTAATGTTGAGCCGTTGGATCTGGTTGGCTAGGTGGAGAGTAACACTAAATCACGGTAATACAATCTCTAATGAGGATAAGGTTGATGACAAGGGAAGGGTAAGACTGATCTCTAAGGAAAATGAGATAACATCAGCAGTTATATACGCGTCTCCTCAGAGTCATGAGCCTAATAGTCTGACCTTAACACACAATAGGTGCACAATACGCCGCAACATATATAAAAAAATAAAGTTGCACCTTGGTTAAGAGCTATTGTTTTTTACCTAATGATAAATGTTTGATCCTGACAATTGATATCAGAGTGAGCTCTTGAGTTCAAGTCTCGCAAGAAGCATATTTCTTACTTCTTGGGGGTTGTTGAGTTAAGCGTGTTGGATGAAAGTAGTACCGAGATGGATGACCTGCTGGTAAGCTCTCATACGTCAAGCTGCTGACGTTGTAGACTTGATCTGGTTGGCTAGGTGGGTCATAAAAGAGTGAATCCGAATCTTAACGGGAAATACTATATCCGTTTGGAATAAGAAATTGTTAGAGTAGGTGTCCAGCTATAACCAACTGTTGGTAGTGGGCTTTGTTGACTCTATTGTAAAAACGATCTTTATTCATTTATATAGTTTACATTTACATGAAATTTTTTATCTTTGCTTTTATTGCGTAAACTTGTAGGATAAGACCTTAAATGCACTATATTATATACTAGATGTGATAGTGGACTTGATGGCTATCATTGTTGGATCTGTGTTTACAGATCAGAATCTTAATTTTGATTAACACAAAACCTGTTATTATTCTACTAACGATTTACGTGCGATGTGCAGTAGCTAGTCTGGAGAAGACAAGGAGATATCCAAACTGGAACAGTGAGGGGACGCCTAAGCTGGTTTAGTTGAAGATATCCATGCTGGAACAGTGAGGGGACGCCCGAGCTGGTACAACACAAGAGATCCAGATGGCAGAGAACACCAAGCTGGTTCACCAGCTTAGTGCAAGAGCAGTTAAGTGATCAAGTGTAGTGAAGATTCAGTGAAGTGCAGAACTGTTCAAGTGCAGATCAAGTGTAGCGCAAGTGCAGTGTTCAAGTGCAAAAGCAGAGTACAAGCGCAATGATCAAGTACAGATCAGATCACAGAGAGCAACAATAATCAGTTCAGCATAGAAATGTTAATCCAATGAAAGTTGAATCAGAATTGATTAGAATATCCCAAGAAAAAGGGATAAAATCACTGGTGCTGGATTGCAGTTCTTCGAGGATAAGGTTTAAAGTACCCTCGAAGAACTGGCTCAATCAACTAGAAGAAGCTCCATGTACTTGCTGATGATTTGGAAGAGGTGTCTGAATGGATCAAGATCAAGCAAGTACACATAATCAAGAAGAGAGGAGCTCTTGACGAGAAGAATAGAGCCGAGCTGGTTAAGGACAAACAGCTCAGGATAAACCAGCTCTGATGGGTTTATTGTGGATGATGCGGAAGATGAAGAAGAAGAAGAAATGCGGAGGTAGGAGTCTGTGATCGTGAACCCCACCGCAGATGGAGGAAGATTGCTGTAGTGAAAGAAGAAACCAGCTGAGAAGGAAACCAGCTGGAAAACAAGCTCAGAGCCCAGCAATGTTCAAGAGAAGGAAAGATCTGAAAAAGAGCAGTACAAATGAAGTATCAGTGCAAACAGGAACAGAGATAAGCTGGCATACAAGAACCAAGCTGGTTAAGGTCAAACCAGCTCAGCAAGAAGAGCAGATATCATCTGAGATCAAGAATAGAATTGGACTAACCTACAAGCAAAGCGATTTGAACACAAGACTATACGAAGACTGCTTATCAGTGCTCAGATCGATTTGTTGTGTTGTCTTCTCAGTACAGAGCTCACACGCTAAAAGTCATAAAGCCTGCAGAAGCATTAAATGACAAAGGACGCAAAGTACAACTCTGTCAGAAAACTTTTCAACGGCTACAACTTTGTGTCCAACGGACAAATCTGCACAAGAGGCTTTATATATCAAGAGCAGAGCACAAGCATAATGCATGCGAAGTGGAGAGAGTGTGTGTGCAAAGAGCAGAACGAAAAACAGAAGAATACACAACACACAGTAGTGCTAGTCGCAAGTTTGCACACTCACGTGGCAGCTGGTGTGCAAGCTGGTTCAATGTCCAGGTGTGAGCTGGTGCACTGACAAGAGCGTAAAAGATTAATCAAGTCTACAGCACAAGCCATGGGAAGATAGCAAACAATCAGATCAGAGAGGAGCACTTCCCAATGTGTGAGATTTTATATTTTAGAGATTGAGCGTACATTGTAAATCTCATACACGATTCACTCATATATACGAGAGTTGAGCGAAACAGAAAATGAGTGAATCAAATAAAAAACTCTCCTTGTAGTCTTTGGATAGAGACGTTAAACAAGTCTTGTAGTCTTTCTCACTGAGACGTAAAAGAAGTGTTAGACACACAGTTCGCGGGCTGGAGTGCATAGGTGGCTAGTAGTTCTTGTAGCCGAGTGCTGTCGGATCGGGTTGAAGAAGAGGCTGCTGTAATCAAATCTTCTAGTGGATCCTTCTCATGCGAAAGAAGATTAGACGTAGGAGATTCAGCTCCGAACTTCCATAAATAAATTGCAGCGTATCTCTTTACAGCTTTCTGCATTTAACATTCACGCATTGCATATGCTTAAAGCTATGTTTAAACCTGTTAATAAGCTTCGAATTTCAGAGTTCAATTTGGGTTGTTTTCGCATGATTTATCTCATAACCCAATATGTATCTCGATGCACAAACATTTCAAGAACACTGAGCTATAGCATCTCAAGATTTTCATAGACCAGATCGCATGTGATCCGGACCAGCTCACAGAGATGTTGGTCCAGCTCCGTGCTGATCTGGTTTCCCAGTTACGTGCTAACTGCTTTCCAAAATATTTTTAAATGCACGTAATCTGTTTGTTTATGATTTAGAACAAGGTTTGGGTGTTGGAGTTGTGTGAGAACTCTCATGAGTTGTGTGAGAACTCATGAAACACCCCTTATTCTATCCTATCAATGAAACACATTTAATAGTCACCGTGTGTTCTAAACGAGTTCCTAGTCAATTGGACAGTCCAAAAGAGGATAAGGGTCGTCCGAGCTTGAGACTAGCATCTGCGATGCAAAGTATCACGTTTCATTTGTAGGGAACATGGAGATGTTCTGGACATGCATGATGGATATGACGCGGTGATCAATTGAACTACCCTCGTTCAAACTTTCCAAGTGATTATTATTTGTTGAATGGATTAAGTCCGAGGTTTTGTTTGTACAGTATAACGTCCGGAAATTTTCCCTACTAAATATAGCATGCCTTAGTAATATTTTCTTTCATTTCCGATAACAATATTAATTCCATTAAATGATTATACCATATAAATTATTTAAGCTATTTATTGATGGGATGTTTTCAGAATTTTTAGTACATGTGTTACGAGGTCGAAATGGAGGCGATAGGAACACCGATGTAAAGATGATTTTTATAAAATTAATTCTTGAGGCCTTTGGAAGGTTTCATGGTAGTTGTTAGGATTGAAAAACAACCTTGGGAGTTCAGAGGGTGGGGTGAATGAACTCCTTTGATAATTTTGTTTTAAAACTTGTTTCGAAAGATTTTATTGCTCGACTCAAACCTCCAGCCGAGTTACCAGCTTAGAGGGTTCTCAGTGACTGCTGTTGTCTTGTGTAATAAAATGATTTTTTATGTGGAAACAACATGATCCAACAGTGAACAAATTAAACAAATACGTGAATGTAAAAGATGTAGAGACGAGAGGTTTGTTTCTGGAAGTTCGGGGAAAAATCTCATATGTATCCCCTTCTTCCTCAATGGGAAGGATTTCCACTAGAAGATTTGATTTATACAACAACTTGTACAAACCCAATCCTACAACCAGCAGCTGCAGGAACTCCTCGCAATCAACCAACGAGTGCAGACCCGCGATCTGGTTTGAATACAAAGAACCAACACTAAGCTGGTTGTGCTAATCTAGCACTCTACACTCTCTGTTTATGATTTACAATGATCTCTCAACACTACAAAGTGTGTGTATAGAAGATAGTGTGACACAGGAAATGAATAATCTATCTGTGCATGTGTCACTTGCTGTGAGCTGGTTCAAGATGAACTCTGCTTTTGCTTATGAGGGCTGGTTAGCTTGTAAGTTCAACACTTGTGATATTGTGTCTCATTTCAGTATGTTTCGTAACCCTTCACAGCTGCTCTTCTCTTCTATTTATACCCTTTGGATACAACGGTAATAAATGTAGCCAGTAGACACAGTTACTGTATCCAAATTGATTTTTCTGCGGCGTCTTAAATGTCTGTATGTTGAAAGTACATCTTCATTAAATGCATTGCCCTTTTTAGCAACTCTGTGCCGTCTTCAGTTTGAATCGTATCTCTACATATCTGGTATTAGCTCAAAGTAGTTCTAACGACTAAAAATCTGTGCAGAGATGTCAAATGTCTCATATCAGATTGTTCGTAGCTTCAAACATTCCGAAATTCAATTTGCTACGTTGTCCTTGACTCAGCTGGTCTCCCAATCTAGTTTCTGAACATTGAGCTGCTTTTCTTGACCGGTTCCGAATCTTGATTAAGACCAATCTGCTTTGAAACAATCTGCTCATTTCTCCGTTCTGTACTGATCCAGATATTCATCTATGTACACTCATTGCTTCAGTATTGTAACACTTGTGGAATCATTCTGCTTCGATCTGGTTTACATAACAGATCTTCCATCTGGTCTGTTATACCTCTTATCACTCCAGCTGGCTTACTATCCCACTTATTACTACTACCGTGATCTGGTCTCTCACTGTTTTGCTGCTTTTCATCTCAAAGCTCTCTGTTTCAAATTCTTCGAATCTTCTCAACTGAACTGTCTAGGCATCTTTGGATTGGTTTGACCTTAACCAGTTTGACCAAATTACCTCTTCTGTTTTGTCCTCAACCAGCGCAACCAGGTATCCTGACTGCTCCGATCTGGTTTTTTTGTCCAACGTAGTAAGCTTCGTCCAGATCTTGTGCCTTTGGTTCGATTAATCTCTTTCATTTTTCACACCAAAAATTCTGAAATTAGCTCTAACAATTTCCCTCTTTTCGGTGATGACAAAACCTTGGTCGTAAAAAGATATTTTTATTGAAACAACTTACAAAGATCAGCTATACAAAAATCAATTTTTCTCGGTCCTCCTACTAAGCCTTCTCTTGATCAAAACCATTTCCTCTTTTTATAACTTCTTGATCCTTCACCCCTTTTATAGCTTGGTCCTGATCATTCCCCTTTTCTGCTGCTAGGTCCTTCACTCTTTTTACTGCTTTGACCACCTTCCCTCTTTTTGGCATCACGCAGCTCTCTTATACATTGGATCTTTTCAGCAAGCTGTGATTTCACTAATGCAAGTTCATCCACAAACTGCTGATGACTGTCTGCGTAATGACAAACCATATTAGTCTCTAGCGCCGCAAGATTCTGTTGGTTGTCAACCAGCTTACGAGACAGATTAGATTTGAGTACATCTATTTTGATCTCCAAACCGTCTACCACATTTTCGATTTGTTTTTTGAGTTGCGTAGTATGATGCCTTGTAATGTCCGTATCATCCCACATGCGTGCAAACGTTAGATCAAGGGAGGATACACGGTCTGTCATATTTGTGAGTTCCTTGGTGGTAGTTTCCATAAATTGGATGGTTGGAAGACTTATGGGCTCCGGACCAGCTTGGGAAACAGGTTCTGCTTTGATTTCTCTATCAGTATCGTCGTGTTGCTCTATATATACAACTATTGGCATCTCAGATGGAGTTGGACCCTGATGGTTCGTACTATTCTCCTCTGAAATAGGATTGGGACCCGGATTATTTACATGATCCTTACATGGATGGGAAGACTGCCGGAGATAGTAGGACTCTCACTGGAACTAGGATTAGAATCGGGATAGGAACGCATATTGTCACTCTTGTCACTGTGAATGGAGGTTTAAAAACCAGAGGATCGTGAACTGGAGTGGGCTGGACTGTGTTGAGGCTGATCCTCTTCCTCAGGAACTGGTTGTTCCTGTTGTCCACCCGAAGAACCCAACTGTTCTTTATCTGTATCCTCTACCTGCTCAACAATCTGGTCAATCATCTTAATCTGTTCGTCCGAATGAGCTGCCTTCCATGCCGCTGCCTGCTCTTGTTCGGCCTGAGTGGAAAACTCAAGAGCAAGAATCCGTGATTGTGCTGTTGGAGACAAAATGATCTGTAGAGTGTCTATACTGACATCATCGCCTGTTGTTGAAGCTTCCGGAGCTACAATAGGTAGGTCAGCTAGTACACACAGATCCCTATGTTGCCTTGAGATTTCTTTAAGTTCCTTACTGAGAAATCGAATGCACATATAGTCATAGTTCACAGACGGCTCAGCTGGATTGAAATTTTCCAGGTGCTCATCGACTCGCTTCTGTACCTCCATCTCATAGAGCTTGTGCAATATGAGCGATCGTTGCTCAAACAATTCAGAGACCTTCTATGTCTCTCCCCAAAACAACAACTGCTCTTCAACCTGCGCCAAGCTCTCAAAAGATGAAACGTCTTTGATCCCTACCACTGTGCGGAAGTGTACCCATTCATCAAAAGCAACCATCCTTTTCAGATACATCGTCCCACGTAGATTTTAGCACTAACTAACAGTGCTCTTCGACCGGGGTAGGTTTGGCAAAAACAACTAGGGTCTATTTTCCCTTGGCAGTGAGATTTATCTTGGGTAGAAATGTGTCGCCCAATTTATCTCCCGGATTTCCACAAGGGTCTAAATACCCGTTCTAGTAAACGTCAAGGACGGCTGGCCTGGCTGCTTAGGTCCAAATCTTACTACAATCGCCCCTTCGTTGGTAGCAGTTTCCTTCTCACTCTGGTTACTGCTCAGTTCGTTCAACATTATGCACCCCATCCTCAATATCATAAGTTGTCCCTTCGGGACCGCCATCGAAAGACTTCTCTTGCTCTCCCTGAGCAAAAGTAGACGCATTATCATCCCGACCCTCTTGGGCCGTGTGGGTCTCACAATCCATACGCCCTTCTTGTTCAGGAGTTGTACTCACATGCCCCTCTGGGCCACCAACAGGAGACTTATCACCAGCTCGTGTCTCCAATGCTGGAGTAGACTCTGTATGTGCTTCGGATCTACCAGCTGTAGAGACACTCTCACTTTCAGCTGGTATGTCAAAGATAGGATTTGGTTGAGACTCTTCTTGATCATTTGCAGTGGATGGTACCTTATTGGCTCTTTTTGTCCGATGCTTTCTCGTAATGAGCATCGGTGGAATAGATGTTGTGGCCTCCGAGTCAGATGACTCCACCACTTGCTAGCGCTTTCCGCAATGATCTTTCAACTCCACCAACGGGCACGAATCTTCGTCTGAGCTGGTCTAAGATTTAGACTTCGTAAGAGCAACTTGGCTCCCAGCCTCCACTGTCTGCTGTACAGCCACCTTCTGAGCCTTGTCTTTCTTATTTTTCGGCTTTTCCACAGCCGCCTTATCATCGTTTTCTTCTTCTTTTCTACGAGCTTGGTCATATGTGACTGCCCACCCTCAGTGCCACTAGCTGTATTCTCGGTCTGTTTGCTTGATTCACCATTCGAAATCACATCTAGAATCTTTTTTATACACGTCTGCACTGACTTGCTGGTTAGTACTTGTTGGTCCGAGAATAGGATCAAAAAGATAGCCAGCGCTGATTTGACAAACAGTAAAAATTTTGCGCTGCTATAAACGAGCTGCAATAGCTCAAGGTTTCTTGAACATATGAAATACAAAGAGCACCGGAGACAGATCTGGTATGAAATTAAAATCATGCGAAAACACCAGAACTGAATCCTTAGTATTTTAAAACGATTCAAACAGATTTATGTTGCAGTTCGACTGTGCAAGTGTGCTAACTGTGTATGCCTTCAAATATGTTATGCGATGCTAAAGTAAAGCAGGTGCTGAATGAATAACAGAGTACAATACACAAGCGATTTGTTTCTGGAAGTTCGGACCTCAATGTCCTACATCTCCCCTTCTTCCACCTCGGAAGGCTCCACTAAAAGACTTTGATCTATACAACACGTACAGACCCAATTCCGCAACCAGCAGCTGCGAGAACTCCTAGAATTCACAAATGCACACCAGCCGCAACCGTGTGACTAACTACATACACAAGTTTAACGTCATCGTGCTTGGACGGGACCTGTTGTGAAATGGTTTTGAGATTCATTCACCAATGAATGTGAATGAACCTCTGTGTGTGAGATTTTACAATGAAGCTCTCAACTCTCTGTTTCTCACACACTAGGGAAACTTGCTCTACACAAAGCTAATTAAAACTCAGCAATCGACCCTCGACTAACTACATACTACAAGTTTAACGCATCGTGCTTGACGGGACCTGTTGTGAAATGGTTTGTAGATTCATTCACCAATGAATGTGAATGAACCTCTGTGTGTGAGATTTTACAATGAAGCTCTCAACTCTCTGTTTCTCACACACTAGGGAAATTGCTCTACACAAGCTAATTAAAACTCAGCAATCGACCCTCGTGAAAGCTCATCTCTAATGGCGGTCGATTGCTTCGTCTTTCTGTTCATTTTCCCTCTGCTAGTGTACTGTGCAATCAGCGTAATTCTGCAACAACTAACAGTCTCACCAACCCGCTTCAATGGCATTCTTCTCAAATATATAGCCTCTGTTCGAATATAGCCGTTAGAAAAATTCCAAATCTCTTCTGCTCTTGTCAAGGCTAATTCGTCGTCTTCTTTCCATATGTGTGCAACGCTACTCTGTAAATTGTACTATTTTCCAGAATAGTACAAATCTTGTCCCCTTGATTGAAGGCATTCGTAGGACTTAATTTCAGCCATAGATTCCTTTCCTTTTAAATTGTTGATAGCGTCCAACAGCTCTTGTAATAGTTATGATGACGTCACGGGTGCTGCCACCAGCTTCTTCAACATATATGCTAACATCAGCGTTACTGATTTCAGTTTCCTCCAACAGATATGCTGACGTCAGCGTTGCTGATTCTAGCTTCTTCCAACAGATATGCTGACGTCAGCGTTGCTGATCCCAGCTCTTCTCTAACAGATATGCTGACGTCAGCGTTGCTGATTCCAGCTTCTTCCAACAGATATGCTGACGTCATGGTTGCTGTTTCTCGATTTCTTTCAATCAGCAATGCTGACGTCATCGTTGCTGCTCGCAGCTTTCTCCAGTAGATATGCTGACGTCATCATTGCTGATACCAGCTCTTGCGCTACTGATTCCAGACTTCTACTGTTCATCTTATTCTTCGACATTTCTTCCAGCAGACTTCATAGATTTTGTTCCAGATCACATTTTCGCATGAGGCCTGTGCTATTCCCTCCGAAACGGTCCAACGAGCAAGACTCACTACTTTGTAGTGAGCTCCTCCGTTTTTGGCCAAATTCCTTCGTTTAGGCCTCCGAAAATACGATTTACTCTTTTCAGCCCTTGGTGTGCTACGGTATCAGCTTCAGCTTCTTCTGTTGTAAATCCAGCTAACATCTGCACACTTAGTAGAGACATTAGTAACACAATAAATAGGTTTTGTGTAATTCAAAATACATTCTGGATCTGTTATCCAGATCCATCAGTACTTTCTATGGATGAAGCTTGACTAACTCCCCGAGATCAGTCTTTACTAGATTTTCCAGCAGAACACTAACTTGCACCACAAAGCCTTGTGACTGCCTCTTGGGATTATTCACCATAGTAAGTAAAACTTGAAATAAGAATTTGTGCCCAGTTTACCTTTAAACTGGCAGTCATGGCTACCATCAAATCAAATTTCTCTCTGGTAACCACATCAAAAGATCCAGCATTCGCACACAACGCCTTTGCCACAATATCATGCAGTAGACGAAACTCCATATTCATCTCCTTTTTCTTACTGGGTGCCCTGAACGGCACTCAGAACCAGAGAATCGTCTTCGGATTTTAACCATGGTCTCCTTTGGAATATCCAGAAATCCAATCATTCCCTTTGTTGGCAACCCAAACGCTGCAGTAAACATATCCTTGGTAATAACCATCTTCCTATTAGCGACGAAACTGACAATCATCCCAGTGATAACTTTCACATTCATGAATAATTCAGTAACAGCTCCTTCATACATGGAGTTGGAAGCCTCCAAAAACCCTTTAAGCCATGTATCCTCCAGGGACTTAAACATGCATACCATTACAGTGTGCTCCATTGCGAGCACGGACTAAAAAATCTACTTTCAATGTGTTCACAAAGAAGGATGAGGCCATTTCTGTTAGTAAGGGGTTAGGAATTTGGAAAATGCTAAAGTTTGCACGAAGAATGCAGTACTTTGTTTGCTAGAATGCAAGATTGCGTGAAAATTTTGAAAGCGTAAGGCAAAAAGTAAAGTGAACAGGTTTATGTATGAGCGGGGAGAGAGAAGGTATGAGACCCAAAAGTTTACTGGATTAATTGAGTTAATTAATCGGATTTAGCATAGATCAGATTTGGCTTGAACAGATCTGGGATGGACCAGCTTTGAGCTGGTGGGCTTGGTGAATTAATCGGGTCAGAACTCACTTCGAAAACAGCTCTGGAATGTTGGAGAATATTCACGGGAAAATGATCGGATTTGAGCTGGTCAGTGCTGGATGATCGCATTCAGATTTGGTTGTGAATCTGGTAGTCGCACGTTATTCTGGGCACGCTAGTGAATTTTGTTAGCGGATAGCGAAGCGACATCATTTTGGAAGAATCAGATGTGGTTTAGCGTGTTGTAGTGATGCGTGGACAGGTCCGGTTCGTAGATTGGGGTAGACCGGAGCGGTCCAGGGATTTCAGCTTTGACTGGTCAACGCTTGTGTGAGATCTGGTCTTTCATATCTGGGTCGCGATGCGATGTTGTTTAGCGATTCAGATGTGGTTAGTGGGATGACGTGTCCTAGTGAGCTAGCGGTCCTTGGTGCAACATCGTTTGGATAAGTTCCAAATCTGTTAGGCGTATGGTCCAGATCTGGAGTGTTACTCAGATCTGAGTTGGGAACAGCTTTGAGCAGTTTTTGTCGGTGGCTACTGTTCATCAAATCTGGGAGACTTAAGTTATATTTATAGAGGACTTTGACTGGTCTCTCGATATTGTTTCCCGACACTTAGAAATATTTCTCGAAAGATAACTCTGTCGCGATACCCTAGCTACTGTTCACCATAGATTATTTCCTTCGATTTTCGGTGGTAGACAGTTCCGATTGTAGCAAGAGTGGTAGCGCTGGACTCCTCTGGTCAAGATCTGTTGGGATTGGTCCGGATCCGCACCCCGGCAGGCAGCGGAAGAACAAAAATTTACCGGGATGCGATCAATACGAGTAATCAAACAGATCTACGTATCAACATACATAGGGTGTTTCAACGAGTTACCTGTCTGGCACTTGTGCCTGGCTCCAACCGGTGTTTCAAGAACCCGGCGCTTCTCGGTTGATTGCGGTAGATTCGTCAATCCGGTCCACGACCAGATCCGAGACTCCTTCGTCAGACTGCACTAGAAGTCCTGACGAGATCAGCACGATCGGATTCTCCTCGAAAAGTTGGCCGGAAACAACTTCCGGCGAAGATCGGCGGCGGGCAGCGGCCGGCGGCGGCGGGCGGCTTGGAGAAGAGAGGGAGGCGGCGGTGCTTAGGGTTTTGTTTCTAGGGTTGTGTTGTGATTAATTGTAAATGTAGTCTCTTAATTAAGTCTAATCATATATAGACTTAATGTTGGACTTGGGCCGGTCCAACGGGCCCGAGTCCAAATGACGATATAAATCGCTGCGACTTCATCGTAACTCCGATCGCCGATCAGATCGGACCGATCGACTCAGTTTCCAAAACTGAATGTTATGATGTGAAAAACAATTTTTCAGATCATCAAACCCTAAATAGCAAAATGACCGTTTTGCCCCTCAACAGAATCAAACCCCGATTTGACCCCTGTTGACTTTCAGGAAGTCATACTTCCCGAAATCCTCTTCTCGTGCTCAACACATTAAGCTGAGTATCCGTGTGGGAATTTCGAATCCAGTACTTGTGTGACCCTCAATGGTTCAG
>KV002479.1:66015-92372 GCA_001598015.1 Dorcoceras hygrometricum
GACTATTAGATGTGTTTCATGATAGCCGTCATACCCACTATCACATCTAACATACGCTTTAGTGTAATCTAGGTCTTTACTCAACACAATTGTAAATCATTACACATAATGAAAGTAAAGAATGCCATATTAAAAGAATGCGAATATCATATATAAAGATCGTTTGTACAAGAGTCAATGAAAACCCACACGCCACAAGTTGGCTAGTTGGGCATCTACTCTAACAAGATCGTTCTTTCTATACCTCTTTCACAGGCTTTGGGTTAGCTAGGAGAGGATCGTGAAGGAAGCTACTCTGGGTAGTCTGTTAGCATAAGCGCAGAGTTGCTCCTCTGTGCAGGTAGTTTGTTGGGTAAGTGATAGTTCCTACCTTGTGCTTCGTTTAGAGCTGTTGGTTGAGTTAGAAGGGTAGGACAGAGCTGGTGGAGCTCGTAGCTCCCAGTTCGTAGCTCTGAGCTTTGTGTTCCTGAGTTGTTGCTTGTATTTGGCTTAGCAGGTTTCAGATCTGGTTGCTCGGGACCTCGTTTGTGGTAACTGTAGCTCAGAACTAAGGTACGGATGTGAGATTGTTTTACAGTGTTGGATTTGGCATGGATATGTGTATCTGTTTGCTGATCTGTTGTGACGTGTATGCTGTTTCGTTGGCTGTTGCATTCAGTTGCATTTGCATACACGTATTATTCATGTTGAGCTCAGATCTTGTTTAGCCGTGCCTTGTTGTTGTTAATATGTGCATATCAGGCTACTTGTTTGGAGGCCGAGCGGGTAACTCCCGTCACCCTCATCTCCCTGCTGGGATCTGTTAGCCACTATGAGCCGAGTGGGTAGCTCTCACATCTCATGAGTTGGACAACAACAGGTTGAGTAATTTGTTGTGCACCTGGTACCGTGTGTTGAGACGAGTGGGTAGCTCCTATATACTCACACACTCCGTGGCCACTATCTTCCAGTTGATTGGATACCATTTGTTGAGCAGCTTTGAGATCCTTTGGCTCCCTTCTTTAGGTTTTAGCCTTGCTCTCATGCATAGCATTTGCATAATATCTGTTGCTATCTAACTGCTGTTTTTCAGTTACTCTCCGTACTGGGGTTTGACCCCTTGTCCCTCTGGGTTTGGTTGTCTTGTTTGCCTGTGTGTGTTTTCAGGTTATCATGGTTTCTCTGCTGGTCGTGGAGTTGATCCAGCTGATAATGCCCCAGGAGGTGGATAGAGTGTCCCAGTTATATGTAGTAGATACATGTTATATTTTTGTTATATTGTATTGTATCTATATTGAGCGAGAGACTCATCTGTTTGTCGATTTGGAGTCACTCTGTGTTGTTTAGTTGTTGCTTTGGGTTTTCAATGATGTAAAACCAATATTTTGAATATCAATGTATTTTTAAATTATGTTTTCTAAGTCAGGAAAAACGAAAATTTAGCCACTATTTTAATGCTTCCGCTATTGTTTATTGCGTGGTTAACTCTGTGTTGTGCACGAGGCCTGACAGAAAGGTTTTTCTGGACACGTGTCATCATCTTATTAAAAAGACACTTGAAATTCCAGAAAGATGACCGTCCGATTTTAAAAGAATTTGAAAGGGTAACCCGATCTCTACCGTTCAATTTATATACCAGCACAGAGACAAGTAACTCAAACACCACGATAACATCACGCTATCTGTAATAACAAGATATGATCATTTTTCACAAATTTAAACAGTGTCTTGTCGACAGAACCAATAGAAAAATCATGATATATTAAAAATTTGGACAAAGTGTCATACCAAGCTCTGGGAGCTTGTTTCAGACCATACAAATCTTTATCCAGCTTGTAGACAAAGTCTGGTCTGGTTGATCTACGAAGCCAGGAGGTTGTGTAACATACACTTCATCGTTCAAAATGCCGTTTAGGAACGCACGTTTGACATTCATATGATAAACTTTAAAGTTCTTAAAAGATGCATATGCAAGGAAAATTCTTATGGCTTCAAGTCTAGCTACTGGTGCGAAGGATTCTTCAAAATATATTCCTTCCTCTTGTCTATAACCTTGCGCAAACAGCCTAGCCTTGTTTCGAACTACAATTACCATTTTCATCCAGCTTATTCCTATAAACCCATTTCGTTGCTATAACATTTTGATCATCAGGTCTAGGAACTAGGTGTCATACATTACTACGTTCGAATTTGCCCTAGTTCTTCTTTAGTTCTTCTTTAGTTCTTGTTTCATTTCTTCTATCCAGCTTGGGTCTGATAAGGCCTCTCTACTTTCTTAGGCTCTATATGCGATATGAAAGCAGAATTAAAATATTCGTTTATCATCTGGCCTCGTGTTCTAACTGGTGAAATAGTGTTAGTCCCGATACATGGGGTACCAGATCGCAAAAGCGCTTTGATACCAATTGTTGGGATCAAAAAATCGGGGGTGGTGTTCATGAGCTCTGATACAACTCATGTAGACTATCACACAGCCTAGATACCAAACCCGTAAGTTACGTGCATTTTAAAAATTACAAGTTGAAAACCAGCACGCAACTACGAAACCAGTTTGGCGTGAATCTGAACCAGCAGCTCTGTGAGCTGGTCCGGGTTACCAGCAGCTCTGCGAGATAGTTTAACACAAACGATCTGCTTTCCTCAAATCTTGAGCTGCAATAGATTAGTGTTCTTGAATATTAATGCACCGAGATACAGATTGAGTAATGAATTAAAATCTTGCGGAAATAACTTAAACTGAACTCTTATATTCGAAATCTTATTTACGATTTTAAACATTGTAAACAAATATGCAATGCATGAATGTAAATGCAGTAAGCAGTAAAGAAATACGCTGTGATTTGTTTATGGAAGTTCGGAGCTGAATCTCCTACGTCTCCCCTTCTTCTGCAATCAGGAAAGATCCACTAGAATACTTTGATTACAGCGACCCTTCGCTGCAACCCACTCCTATGACTAGCAGCCGCAAGAACTCCTCGCAACACCACTGCACACTAAGCCCGCAAGCTGTGTGTCTAACATCACTTCTTTTATGCCTCAGCGAGAAAGACTACACACACTTCTTTAACGTCTCAGTGCGAAAGACAGACTTGTTTAACGTCTCTGTCCAAAGACTACAATAGAGAGTTTTTAATTTGATTCACTCAGCTAATTTAATTAGCCCTCTCAAATATATGTGAGTGAATCGTGTGTGAGATTTACAGTGTATGCTCAATCTCTCGAAGATGAAATCTCACACACTGAGAAGTGCTCCTGTCTGAGCTGATTTCACCAATGTCTTCCCAGAGCTTGTGTTGTGCGTTCTTCGGTTTTTACATTTTGGTTCGCACAACACTTCGCTCTTCTTGTGCTCTTCTTTTGTTTTGTGCGCCTTACTCTCTCTTTGTTCGCGCATAAGTTTCTGCTTGTGCTCTGCTCTTGTTATTTATAGCCTGACGCGGAGATTAATCCATTGGACACAAATATGTAGACGATGAAAGTCTTCTGACACTGTTGTACTTTGCATCCTTTATCCATAAATGCGTCGCAGGTTTTTCTTCACTTTAAGCACGTGACACTGTACTTTGAGAAGACAATACAAGCAAATCGATTTGAATATTGAATAGTATTTGTCGTATAGCATTGTATTCAAATCGCTTTGCTTGTAGATTTGATAGCATGTGTCATGCTTATCTGAGCTGGTTTGATCTTAGCCAGCTTGCCAGCTTGTTCTTCATTCTTGTCTGCACTGAGCTGGTCTTGTTCGAGCTGGTTGCTTCTTCAAGTTGTTCAAAGCTCTCTTCTTCTTCTCTTGTTTGCAACCGCTCTTGAGAAAATTTTTTGATTTGCTCTTGTCATCTGCTCTTGAGCTGATCTTCATCATTTCAGAGCTTAGAGTTCCTCTATCTAGCAAATTTCTTCCACATTTTATGAGTGTTCATGATTTTTCTAGATAGAGTCCCTCCTTCCTTGATCTGCTCTCGAACATCTTGTCCAGCTGGTTTGACCTTAACCAGCTGGTCTCTAATCTGTCTTCTATATTCTGGACGGATTATTCATTTGAGATGTTCTCCAAGCTGATCTGCTTCAGAGTTCTTCTGGATGAATGCTGAGCTGTGGCAATGTGCCCATACATCCTGCATCTTTTCATCCCATCTTGGCTCAATTGAGACTGATCGAGTACCCCCGACATACAGATTGTTCCTCATCTCCATCTATGGGGGTCACCTCGAGCTCGTTTAGCCTCTTATTGAAACAGCTTGCATGTCTCAGCTGACCTCCCAGCTGGTCCTTCAACTGGTTGCTCAGCTGAGTTCTTCGTACTATGCTAGTGATTGATCTGCACTCGATCACTACGCTTTGATCCGGCTTCGCACTCAATCAACTTGTACTCTGCACTTGATCTGCTTTTTGAGCCGTTCTGCACTTCAACTCTCTGCGCTTGAACTCTGCTCTTCTTATTACTCTGCACTTGATCTTCGTGCTGCTCCTGCTCCAGGCTGGTGAACCAGCTTGGTGTTCCCTGCATTCTGGAAGTAAACTACAGAACCAGCTTGGGTGTCCCCTTACTGTTCCAGCTAGATATCTTCGATCAGTCCAGCTCAAGCGCTCCCTCACTGTTCCAGTTTGGATATCTTCATGTCTACTCCAGACTAAGAAAGATGCGCATTTCACGTAGAGCGTTAGTACAATGTAGAAGAATTTGTGTGAATCAAAACTTAGATTCTGATCTGTATAAACAGATCCACAAATAGGATTACCGATGACCAGCTCGGGTGGATGATCTTTGTTCCACGAAAGACAGGTAGATGGTTCGTGTTGTTCCCCTGTGTCCCAGCTGGATTATCTTGATCGTCCCTTGTTGGATTACCACCTGTTGTAGAAGTATTTGTGATATTTGGCTCATCATCTTGTGTATGTTCTCTACCATCGTAATTCGGACCAGCTCGCTCTACATCTTGAATATCTGTGTTTGTGATAGGCATATCCAAAGCGTGCTGGTCACCAGATTGACCTTTATTTTGTACCTCTTTATCACTTGATTCATCCAGATTGGTGGTTTCCAGACGAGTGCATAGATCATTTAGATTGGAAGCTGATGTTGATCTAAAGTTGGTTTCATCAAACACTACCTGAGCCGATTCTTCAACAGATAAAGTCCGGTTGTTGAAGACGCGATAAGCTCTGCTTACGATTGAGTATCCCAGAAAGATACCTGCATCAGATTTTACATCAAAGTCTCTTAGATACAATTTGCCATTTATATGGATGAAACATCTGCATCCACACTCTGAAATAAGATATGTCAGGTTTCGTGCCATTCCAGATCTCATATAGAATAACTCCATGTCGCTTGTTTATCATTGATCTGTTCTGAGTATAGCAAGTGGTGTTTACTGCTTCAGCCAAAATTTATTTGAAATACTGGAATCAGCAATCATAGTTGTGGCAGCTTCTTTTAAAGTATGATTTCGATGCTCAGCTAACCCGTTTTGCTGAGGTGTTCTAGCTGCAGACAACTCATGTTTGATTCCAATATCATCCAGATAGGAGGAGATTCTGTTCCTCTGTCACTCCTAATCCGATTGACATTGCAAGATTGCTCATTTTGTAAACATTTCAAAGCTTGATCAGCTGGTTGGCAGTTTGATACTTCGATTTTACAAACAAAACCCACGTAAATTTTGAAAATTCATCGACTACTACAAGGGTGTACTTTATTTCCCCTAAGATGGTTACAGGTATTGGACCAAAAAGATCCATGTGTAAAAATCCAGCTTTCGTGAGGATTTATCACTGCCTCTAGTTTTGTAAGTTGATTTTAAATGTTTACGCAGCTGACAGGTAGAGAAGATCTTGTCCTTCAAAAATTTTAATTTGGGTAAGCCATCAACTAACTCATGATTACTCAGATTGGCAATAGTTTTGAAATTCAGACGGTTCATCCGCTGATGCCATAGCCAGCTCTTCGAAGAGTCAGCTACTAGGAAAGTTTGTTCTATATACGGTTGATTTGACCAATCAACTTTGTAGGTGTTTTCAGATCGATAACCTACCAGCACGGTCAGACCTTTCGGAATCAAAACTATGCACGTGTGCTTTTGAAATTTAACTGAGTAATTACTGTCGCACAACTGACTGATACTTATCAAGATGTAGCACAAGTTCTCGACCAGGATAACATTGTTGACAGTAAAATTACCATGGGTAAGCTTACCCTTACCCACGGGGTTACCGTTAGAGTTTCACCAAAGGTGATCTTGGGTCCGTTGCATGATTTGATATCTGTAAGCAGCTTGGTGTCCCCACTCATGTGTTTCACACATCCACCATCCAGATACCACGTTGATTGTTCCAACCTTGAAACCTGTTGTTCCTGCAATCACAGACAACGCAAAATTTTGGTACCATTTGGTCTATTTGGGTCCAGATTTGATTAGACCTTTCGAGACCCACACTTGGATAATCTTAACCCATTTACCAGTGTGTGGATCAAACCATGTGTGTGGTCTGTGTGTGTTCTTTGATCTTGATTGATTTTGATAAGCAGCTCATTGACCTTGTGATCCGGGCTTGTGATATTTAGGCATGTACTGCCTATCCTTCGTAGAAGATCAAGTGAACTGGCCTTGCTATTTACCACCAGATTTGAGATTAACCCGCATCTGTTCAACTCTTTTGGTAAGCCAGTTCTCCCGAGACTTCTCAGGATCAATATACCCCAGCCAACAAAATCTGTCTTGCCAGATCGGAGGTTGAGCTGCTATCTTGTCCTCATCGGATTTTGCCTCTACAGGTTGTTCCGTGCTGGATCTTACAAAGTCATGGTTTTAAACTTTGTCCTTTCCAGTCTTGGAGTGCTACTAGTTCTTCTATACTGCCTTCATCGCTATTATACCCAATCTGGTTTATCACCAGATGGCTTTGTAGCTCCATGCAGTTTTTGTAACGAAGCAGAAGGCCTGGTCCAGGAGATTATTATATCAGCCAACCGCTGGTTTTCACAGAGCATCTCCTCGGACCTGCTTCTCAAATTTTCATTCTCAGTTTCAAGCTTACTTAGAGCAGCTTGCATATCTTTAGAGCTAACCAGCTCAGTGGTTGTTGCACAACTCTCTCTTTCGGCTTTAATTTCCTCGAATGATCGAGAAAGCTTCTTGTATTCTAGGAGCATTTCATTTAATATAGTGACAAGGTCCTCACGTGTGAACTCTGGACTAGAGAAATCGAATAACTCCTCAGTGTCATCGGCCATGAGACATTGTACTTCATCCTCGCTCTCACTAGATGAGGAGGTTCCAGAACTGGATTCTTCTGAATCTGAGTCAGCCCAAGCACTTTTATTTTCTTCAGCAACCATGGCTTTCTCCGTTCTCCCTTTTCGGTAAAGCTTCTTCTCCTTCTTATCCTTGATGGTGCTGCGATCTGATCGCTTCTTCGCATCCAGCCTTGGCTTCCTGCAATCAGCCATGAAATGACTAGACCTGCCACAATTGTAATATTTTTCATTAGAAGGAGTATTTAAATTTTTCTTGGGAGAATCAAAAGAAGAGGGTTTAGTATTATGCGCCGCATAAATTTTCCAAATATTTTAATAAACAAAGCCATGGTATCCTTGCTCATCTCCTCTGTCGATCTGCTGCTGGTAGAACATGGACTTTGTTCTGGAATCATATCAGCAAGAGCTCTGGTTGATTGAGATATACAGGGCTCAGACTCCGCTCTTGTTTCCAGCTCGAACTCGTAAGCCTTTAGATTGGCGAACAAGTCATGTAACTCCATTTATTTAAGTCCTTTGACTCCCTCGTGGCCATTGTTTTCACATCCCAATCCTTGGAAAGTGCTCGCATCACCTTGAGTGGCAGCTCCCTGTTGCTATAGGACTTGCCCAGTCAGGCTAGCTCAATCACCAATGAGCTAAACCGTTCATCGAATTCGGCCATTGTCTCCTCGGGCTTCAACATGATCAGTTCAAATTTTTGCAGGGCCACTTCTCTTTCATTTCTTCATTGCCCTCGAAAATCTTGGTCAACTTCTCCCAGATCTCTTTCGCAGTTGTGCACGTCTGGATTTTGCTAAACATGTTGTTGTCTAGCGTCTTGTACAACCACTTGTACAAACCCGATCCTACAACAACAGCTGTAGGAACTCCTAGCAATCAACCAACGAGTGCAGACCCGCGATCTGGTTTGAATACAAAGAACCAACACTAAGCTGGTTGTGCTAATCCTGCACTCTACACTCTCTGTTTATGATTTACAATGATCTCTCAACACTACAGAGTGTGTGTATAGAAGATAGTGTGACACAGGAAATGAATAATCTATCTGTGCATGTGTCACTTGCTGTGAGCTGGTTCAAGATGAACTCTGCTTTTGCTTATGAGGGCTGGTTAGCTTGTAAGTTCAACACTTGTGATATTGTGTCTCATTTCAGTATGTTTCGTAACCCTTCACAGCTGCTCTTCTCTTCTATTTATACCCTTTGGATACAACGGTAATAAATGTAGCAGTAGACGCATTTAGTGTATCCAAAATTAATTTTCTATGGCGTCTGTCTGTACGATGAAAGTACATCTTCATTAAATGCATTGCCCTTTTTAGCAACTCTGTGCCGTCTTCAGTTTGAATCGTATCTCTGCATATCTGGTATTAGCTCAAAGTAGTTCTAATGACTACAACTGCAGAGATGTCAAATGTCTCATATTATATTGTTCGTAGCTTCAAACATTCCGAAATTCAATTTGATACGTTGTCCTTGACTCAGCTGGTCTCCCGATCTGGTTTCTGAACATTGAGCTGCTTTTCTTGACCGGGTTCTGAGTCTTGATTAAGACCAATCTGGTTTGAAACAACCTGCTCATTTCTCCGTTCTGAATTGATCCAGATTAACACTTGTAGAATCATTCTGCTTCGATCTGGTTTACATAATAGATCTTCCATCTGGTCTGTTATACTCTTATCACTCCAGCTGGTTTACTATCCCACTTATTACTACTACTATGATCTGGTCTCTCACTGTTTTGCTGCTTTTCATCTCAAAGCTCTCTGTTCAAATTCTTCGAATTTTCTCAACTGAACTGTCTAGGCATCTTTGGACTGGTTGACCTTAACCAGCTTGACCAAATTACCTTTGCTGGTTTGTCCACAACCAGCGCAACCAGGTATCCTGACTGCTCCGATCTGGTTTTTATGTCCAACGTAGTAAGCTTCATCCAGATCTTGTGCCTTTGGTCTGATTGGTCTCTTTCATTTCTCATCACCGAAACTTCTGAAATAAGCTATAACAGTAGTAAAATTTTAAATGCCCATATTTGATAAAAACAAGTTTCTCCTCATATTTTACCCAAATTTACGAAATTGTGCAAGGGGGGTTTTAGTAGAACTTAACTCTCTCTACTATTTTTAACAATTTTAAAACATAAATTTCTTCAAAGAAGTTTCGGCCTCAATACACACTCAACACCTCACTCTATTGCTTAAAAAAACCCTAGCCCCTTCCCTGTAGCCGCCCCCTCCCCTTCTTCCCATCATCTTTGAGCTCTTCCATAGCAAAACCAGAGGTGTTTTCGGTGTTCTCCATTCCTTCCAGCTTCGTGACACTTGTCAGTTAGTTTCTCAACTAGAAATCAAGTACAAAAGTTTCTTGAATGCACCTTTCATTCATATTATTGTGTGGGTGTTTCAAGCTTTCAATCCAGTGATTTGAGGCTTCAAATTGATGTCCTACGTGACGTATTTTTCTTTGTTTATCATGACAAGGCTGCCTAGAATTTGAGTTGTGGGAAAGGGTTGATGGTTTGAGTGATGGTTGAGGTCGGGCTGGGCAATGGTTCAGTTTAGAACAGGAACCAAGGACTGTTGATGTTGAGGAAGAAGTGACAGAGGTTGGATGTGGCTCGAGTTTTGCCCCAGCCATGTTTCGATCCCTCCTTAGGTCGTAAGCTGTGTTCCATAAGCTTAGGTCGTAAGATATGTCCCGTAAGCTGTGTTGAGGCCATAAGTTGTGTAGACCCCCGTAAGCTGTTTCGACCATCGTAAGATGAATTGACCCCCGTAATCTATGTCAACCATCATAAGATGAATTGACCCCTGTAAGTTGTGTCGACCATCATAAGCTGAATTTACCTCGTAAGCTGTGTCGACCATCATAAGCTGAGTTGATCACCGTGAGCTGTGTCGACCACCGTGAGCTGAGTTGACCACCGTGAGCTGAGTAGGCCATCGTAAGTTGATTTGACAATCTGTTAGGATAAAATTTATAGTTTTGGTGATAACAAAAAAAGTCAAGTTAGATTTGGACTTTCAGACGTTGATTGAGTATCCAGACGACATGTGTATTCATATGATGAGTTACGGGGTTTCAGTAGTTGGTCTTCATTTAGTCGATGGGTTATTCAGACGCAAGGTATTTCTCTTAGTTGAATTTTCAGTCGACAGGCAATCCAGACGAGAGCTATAGTAAACCAGTCGTTGGGTGTCAGGCCTCGTACACAAAACAGAGTCAAATCATGTAAAACATAGCGGAAGCACTTTAAAAAGTGGCTAAAATTTTTCGCTTTTGGCCTGACGAAAAAAACATAATTTTAAAATACCACAATACATCAAAATATCCCAGTTTAATAAAAGATTCACGGCTAAAAGCCATAATACAATAGTATAGCATTTAACAAGTACCAGCCATCTAATACAACAACCGAAGACACAAAGCACAGGACACTCCCCGACTAATAGAACTGATACATATATGCTATACGCTAACTGGGACACTCTACACACCACCTGGGGAACCTCCAGCTGGATCAACACCAAGACCAGCGGAATAACCTGGGAGACCTGAAAAACAAGCAGACAACAAAACAACCAGCCCCAGAGGGACATCGGGGTCAAACCCCAGTACGAAGAGCAACATAAAACAGCAATCAGATACAGTATGCAATGTATCATGTCGAATGTATCATGTCGTGCAAATGCATGAGCGGTACAAAGAACATCGGTAACTGATGGTCCCAGAAATAGGATCACTAAGTAAATAGGAGTTCAGAAGGGGGGGGGGGGTTGAATGAACTCCTTCGATTTTTCTATTTCAAAACTCTTTTAAAATGTTTTGGATCTCAGTTTTATGCAAACTTCTCAGCCAACAATATTTGTGCGGAAAAAGGCCGATTGGTTTGTGAACAGTGAATAACAAGCAATAGTAGATAAATGCTGTATGTAAAAGATTGAGTCAGGAATTTGTTTCTGGAAGTTCGGACTTCAATGTCCTACGTCTCCCCTTCTTCCTCCTCGGAAGGTATCACTAGAAGATTTGATGCAAGTAGGCCTTCTACAAACACCCGATCCCAAAGCCAGCAGCTATGAGAACTCCTAGCACTTGACAACACTCCACGCAGACTTCGCTGCTGGTTTACAACCCTTGTTTGTTTTTCGAACTTCTTAATAAAGACAGTTTGTTACAGACTCAATCCAATACAACAATGAATACACTTGAGTACTGTAAAATCTCTGGTTTCTAAGACAGTGAAACTTGATTCAATAAAGTGAACCAGGGAATGACACTCGAAGGTATAACAGTGAATATCAAAAGAATGAAGATTCTTCGAGTGCTTGAGCTTTGAATGCTTTCAACGAAGAGTAAGCTCTAGATTGATTTTGACAGCGTGACAGTAATAGATAGATGGCGAAGTGTATTTTCTTCAACACTGCTGCTGATATATATAGGCTTCGATTGCAACGGTCACAAAATTCTCCAAGGAAAATAAATCCCGTTTGAATTGCTGCCAAAATTGTACACCGTAATTCCTGCTCCACTACAAGGTAAATTGCTCATTGACAGAGCCAATTTGTCTTCTTTCCAAATCTGTGCAAGCAATGAAAAACGGTCTCTGTACATCGTACTATTTACCCAAAATAGTACATATGCTGTCTCCTTAATTCCAGGCAACTGTACGATCCTACGAATCTTTTCCATTTGAGTAAACGATCGTATTTGAATCAATTTGAGCTTGCGCCTGAAATAACTTTGATAACCAGCACTAACTCCATCAACGTTGTCAAAGATGCTTCGACTGAAAGAACACTTGAAAGAATTCACCTGCTGATATACATTTGTGTCTTTCCATCGACTGATTCCTTTAGCTTTAAAACAATGTCGTGTCAACTTATTCAAGGGACACCGTTTTGTTATCTTAGTAATGCTCCTGCTGGTTAACATCATCTGCTGGTTGATGTTCACTGTAGCCATCTGCTGAAATATATAAGCTGTCGAAGAACCAACTGTCTGCTGATATACTTTGAACAAAGCATCTGCTGAAATACTAGCGATACCTCAAAACGCCGTCGTTCCAACTTATCTAAACGCTGTCGTTTACCAATCCTTACCAAAAACACGCTAACACTTATATGTACCTGTTGATTGCTCGCAAGGAATCTATCTGCTGAATATCTTTAAACAGTTCATGTGCTGATCGCATACCATCTGCTGATTTCTCTCGAATACCCCAACTGCTGAATTACCACTTGTTGATAGATAAAAATTCTCCTGTTAAATGCGACAACTGATTGTCCAATAGCATCTTATCTTATTTTTGTTATCACCAAAACTAATAAATTTTATCCTAACAACTTCCCCCTTTTTGGTGATGACAAAACTTCAGCAGCCGAGACAAAAAGATATTCAAAAATAAATTGCACACGATCTGCTGGAATGCAAACTTTCATTAACCAACAAAGTTGTACATAAGATGTGTACAAAGATTTTCAGCAGAAAAGCTAATCTAATCTCTTCTTCTCCTTTTCAACATTCTCGCCTCCCTTCTTCTTCTTTCTCTATCACGTTCCGCTGCGGCTTGTCTTTCAAGAGATTCTTTGTTTCGATCAGCATCCAGCACAGTCTCTACAATATGTCTCTGAGCAATTTCAACCCTTTGCGCAAACGTTGGTGGTCTCACAGCACTGTCTTCGATTTGAACATTCGAAGGCTGTTGGAGTCCTCGGCTGCCACTTTCCCCCTTTTTGTCAGCACGGCCCCGATGGATATAATCAACAAGTTCGCTCAGTTGGGCATGAATAATATTCTGATTTTCCTGTGCCTGACTTTGAAATTCGAAAAGTTGGTGGGAAATGGCTTCCTTGGTGGCCTCAACATCCTTTTGAACGACATTTACGTGCGAGGCTAAGATGTCCACTTTAGCATTCACTTCCTGCATTTCCTTTCGCACATCCGCTAGTCCGGTAAAGATAGAAGCATTTTGAGCTAGAGTATGTTTGCGGAATTCATTGAAGCGCAGAGTCTGGAAATCAGCAATGGTGCGACCTTCTTGACGTGCTTCTTGAAATAAATTTTTGAAAAGTGCTGCTTGATCGCACAGGTTGTCACGAAGAACTTGCACAATTTTATGTAGTCTGGATGAAATGCCACTCTGAGATTCATTAACTTGCTCCGATAAAATAGCTTGAAAATCGGCAAGAGCAGGAGATGGACTTCATAAGAACTAATTTGCCTGGGAATTTGTACCCACTGAGCAGCACATGGGCTCTCCTCAAACATCGCAGAACAAGTCTTTTTCCATGTAATGCCATGGGCCCGTGCCGCCTTTGTCAACTCCTCTAAAACAGATACGTGAAGATCTGAAAGCAACTCTATCACCCTGCGATCAACTGCATAAGATCCTTGGCCAGGTACAAAATTGGACCTCCATGATTCCAAAAACTTCCATACCAAAACTTTTCTATATTTGAGCAAAATGTAAGACTTCCGTTGAATAGCTAATAGGGGTGACTATGTTTCGCCCCAGGACAAAACTAGCTCCTCTTTCTTATAAATTTCCTCAAAATTTATGGTAGCCAGCTTATTCACACTGAAAGAATTAAAGAATAGAGCTACTTCATCAACTACCTTTGCACGCAAAGCTACGAGCAAGTCAATATCTGCACATATTAAGAAGTAATGCTCCTAAGCCGGATTGCCCTTGATTGGGTCTTTCTCCACAAAAATTGCCTTTCCTTTATGATCAGCAGGAATTTTAAGAAGGCTGCTTAGGAACCAAGTCCTTTCAGTAACACCTGGAATCTTTATCTCGTTGCCCATGACAATCTTGGTAATTTCCATGCCAGCAGAGGGCAATGGAACATCAACTGGAATCGTCAGAAGAATATCGTCCAGTGACTTCTGCTCATCATCATCGAGCAGATCATTATTTGTGTTTTGAGCCACAGGTTCCTGTACCTGCTGGTCTTCACCAGCAGTGTCAACATCCATAATTGCTACTTCTTCATCTGGCTCAACATTCTTATCAGCTGAAGTGGAATCCAAATGTTGAAGAACTTGATTGATAATAGCGTCGGGATCATCGACAACTGGTTTATAATCCTTGATTTCATCATTAGTATCAGCAGGAGAGGTAATTAGGCGTTCAGCAGCCCATTTGGCAATGAGTTCTTCATATGAGAGATCAAACCAATGTCTCTCCTCAGTTGAAGCAGCTGATTTATCAGTAGGAAGCTCATCAGCTGGTTGCTCTGTACTAAACTCTGCCTGCTGGTCCTCAACCATAGGCTCTATCGTCATTTGGACCCGGGCCCGTTGGGCCGGTCCAAGTTCATTGCTAGTCTTATTAAAGGAGACTTATGGCTTCATTATGATATAACTCAATCACATCATTACTAACCCTAGACCTAAAGCTCTCGGCCGCCCCTCCTCTCCCAAAGTCGCCGCCGCCGGCCACCGCCGCCGCCGCCCCTCGCCGGAATTTGTTCCGGCCAACTTTTCGAGGAGTTTCCGTCCGTGCTGATCTCGTCAGGCCTTCTAGTGCAGGCTGACAAAAGAACCTTGCTTCCGATCATGGACCTGATTAGACGTAATCTACCGCCGCGGAGTGCCGGTTTCCTCGTGAAACTGGTCGGAGCCAGGCGCCTAGACGCCAACAAGGTAACAATCAAAGAACCCCCTATGAATGGTTTGTTGAATTGTTTCATTGTATTGAACGTTTCCCGGTGCTAATTTTAAACTTCCGCTGATCCGCCGGGAGACGGGATCCGGATCCGCCACCGCTTTCCCAACAACTACCTCACGCAGATTCCTCCAAGAAACGATACCAACAACCTGCTCGACTATGCTTCCTCACGGCCCTCTGCAAAACTTCACAAATCTGCCCGGAAGCTCGAATCTGCTAAGGCACCTGGCAAATCAGTTCAACAACTGAAATTCTAAACACCACAACCTACGGCCAAGAACAGAAATCTGGTCCTAACACCCAACGAAGGCTCAACGGCAAGAACTATATTTAAAATGGTATGCAACCACTTACCAAGAAGCTCAACCAGGTCTGGAGAACTATCGATTGGAATCACGAAGGTACACGGACCTGCTAAACAATACACACAAGATCTCAGGAATGCTAACAGGAAGTCACGACGATTTCATAGTTTGGGGAGCAAAGCTCAACCAGCAACTAACCTTCCTAACAATTCAACAGGAAGCTTAAATAGCGACTAGAGGTAAAATCTTTACGACCAATTCGAAGTTCTACCTGCCTACACGAACGCACGAACGAGGCAGCAACTTCGCACTTTTGCTCCAGCCAACCACAACCTCTAAAAGAGCTATCGAACGATGCGCCGCAGCAAGGGGAGTCCAAAACCACCACCCTTTCCTCCAACAGATCCGTCAATCGCCGGAAAATAACGGAAAACCAGCACGGTGAACAGTGCTCTAGGGTTCGCGACAAAGAATGAAATCAGGGAAAAATATCGCTAAGTATGGGATCTGCTATAAAATCGAAGACCAATTCCTTCTGTTTATAACCAAACCTGCTGAAATCTGAATAAAAAGCATCGCACAGCCAGATTCCACAACCTCCGAACACTTGCGCTAAACAGCGCTCAATAATCTAAACGATGTCGCACAGAATCACTCGAGAAATCTGAACGCTATTGCTAATCGCTGGAGAAATCTGGAGACCATCGCTTCAACAGATCTCACGCATCGAAAATTTCGTTAACTAAATCGAAACGACGTCGCTGGCCGTTGAAACAGATCTTTACAACAGATCCCTGCGCCAAGGAGCAAATTCCCAATTCTGGATCCTCAGCACTCACGCTAACAAACGCACAACTAGCAAAACGACAACGTATCGAGGTCTCGCCAAATAAAACCAAACGGCGACGTACCGATAAAACAGATCTCTGTGTCGCAACATGTACTAACAACGATAGACAAAACCGGTCAACGTAAAACGTTGACATCTGCATAAGTACTCTCGCCCGCTAACAGATCCCTCAACACCCTACGAACGCAATCACTAAAACGACGTCGCTCAGGACACGTCAGCAAATCTGGTTGAAACACTACACTACCGCAAGAGACATCTAAAGACACGCTATACATTTCCCGCGAACCAGCGATCATGCTACAGGAAAGTTGACCGTCGTTGACATCTGTTCTCGCAACCCGCGATACACACAACAGACTTCTCCTCACACGAACAGACCTCTCGCTAGCACTAGACCAATATGACGTCGCACCAACTTATCCAAACGGTGCCGTATCCAACCCGATACAAAACACGTGGAGACCAGATCTCTACACACTAGCGCATCGGATCTCTCTAAACGACGTCGTATGGAATTCGGGCCAACAAAACACGCTGCGAACCAGCAAACACCAGCGACCAGTTTTCACTAGAAATCCGAACAGATCTCTTCACAAAGCAGATTTCTCATAAAACAGATTTCTAGCTCAAAAAAAATACCAAACTTTCCAGAATGGTTCCAAATATGAAATCTGACCCAGAAATACTTTCGAAGTCTTCCAACTGAAAGCTAAACAACCAGATTTGTCCACGCACGAATCTGAATTCTTAAAATCCGATTAATTCCACCAATTAATCATATTCGAATTTTCGGATCTCACATTTATCTCCACCTTAAAAGATTTCATCCTCGAAATCGAAGCGACAACTCTGGAAAGTTCAGTTATACATAGAACAATCAAAAACACTCCAACTTTCAACCAAGAGACTACCAAACGAGGGTTCAAGATAACCAGGAGCACAACCACAAGCAACCAACTGCTGAAGAATCACATAGAACACACAGCTACAGAAATCTGACTCGACGCTAACACAACTTAGCGTAGTCATTCGCTCCATAACTTCACCTTAACATAAACACGCCATGCAATGAGAATAATTCATGTTGGCACTGCCAAACTAAAAACAGAAACAGTCCTTACTGCAATCTCCAAAAGATCGCACACCACAAGAAGTTCGTCGGAAAACACCGCGATACCTAAAACAGCTGATGCTCAAAGGCTAAGTTACCACGTAAAATGCCAAAGAGGGATCAACAAAAGAACAACCAGTTACCAGCTGGGTAGGAACAAGACTCGAATCTGAAAGAAACAAAACACAAGGATGAAAGGTTGTTCCGACATAGATGAGGACACGCTCCACTCATATCAGATTTGTCTCTCAAATATACCTTCCAAAACATCCTTGCTAGCTAAAACAGTCAAATTGAGGGTCTAGTCTCGCTCATTCCATCAGTATTTAACACCAAAGAAGGATCTGATTCATAATTTCCTCGGCTTGAACACATAGAACACACTACGTGTCCATAACAACACAGCCGGCATCAGTAAATCACACACCAAAGATCCAATTTAACCTAATACACCCAAACATACTGATGAATCTGCGAACTAATTCACCACTAAATCTCAAATCCAGCATAATCTAAGAAGGAGAAACTTGCAAAAAGCATGCGGTTCCCAACTGAGGTTCCAAAATTCCACATTGAGAAAGCAAAATCTGGTCAAAAGGTCACGCTCATCCTTGCTCGAGACATAACCAGATCTCTTAGGTCATCCACCTACTGTACAATCAGTAAATCACACACCAAAGATCCAATTTAACCTAATACACCCAAACATACTGATGAATCTGCGAACTAATTCACCACTAAATCTCAAATCCAGCATAATCTAAGAAGGAGAAACTTGCAAAAAGCATGCGGTTCCCAACTGAGGTTCCAAAATTCCACATTGAGAAAGCAAAATCTGGTCAAAAGGTCACGCTCATCCTTTGCTCGAGACATAACCAGATCTCTTAGGTCATCCACCTACTGTACAACTTCCGGTGAAAACCACTAAGTCCTACAATTTCTTCTAGTCACCAAGCAAATTTGTACTTCCCACCGTACAAAATATCAAAGAAGGTTATACCGAACATCGCTTGGTCACGAATTCTACACGAAAATTCTACCAATCCTCGGTATGGCCTCACGGACTCAGCATCTGATCAGGGAAAAAAAAACGATAAACTCGCAGTTCCTCGAGACCCAGAAACATCGAAAAGCTCTTCCAACTTCGGAACAAAAGCTCAGAGTGCTTACTAGCCACTACCAAAGCCAGAAAACTAAGCCATCTAGTTACAGGATCGCCACAATTCCTCTTGCCAGTTTCCTATAATAAGCCTTAGCACATGGACAAAATGGGCTGATATAGAAAATCCAACAGTCATACTTTTACTACCCGCGCTGAACTGACACCCGGAACCAACAAGGAAGCTCTACAAAAACTACCAAATGCTCGAAGGCATCTTATATTCAACGCCACTAGCATTGCTGAATTGGCCTTCCAACAAATCATCAGTAGCGAGTTTCTCTCACGCAGGCAGACGTTAAACTCACAGACAAACTGATCTGGGTGAAGACAGAAATCGCTAATCGCTCTCCACCTTAAAAGATTAACGCTAAGACTCCAAGGTAAATACAACAGTCTCCAATACCGAGACAAAGGTGGGGCATCACATCTGGCAAAATCCCCACTAACCGTAACGCAACTATGCCTCGCAGAATGCAATAGGAGGGACTACAACCGAAACAGGGAGTCCACAGAAGTTCAACAACTCAAGACTGATCGACAATCAAAGACAAAGATCAACAAACGGATGTGGCCACAGGGTGTGAACATATGGGAGTTACCCACTCATCTCAACGCACGGTACTAGGTGCACAACAATCACTCAACCTGCGGTTGCCCAACTCATGAACTGTGGTAGTTAACCACTCGGCTCATAGCGGCTAACAGAACCCAGCAGGGAGACGAAAGACACATCATTCCCGTTTGTCCTCCAAAACAACACCCTGGTACTCACAGATCAATACCTAAGGCCTAAACAAGGCACAGTTAAACGAATCGGGGTTCAACAGCTGGATACACGCAACTCGCAAAACAACTCAACAGCTGGGAACACAAAGAGCAGATATCAAAGGGAGTTTAAATACTGCAATTCTGCTGTTCCAACGAGGAAAAAAAATCAAAGAGGATACGCCCAGTACTAAAGATCACAAGGAGAATCAGGGAAATCTCAACGGAAGCACATGAGGGAAGAATTTCTCGAACAAGGGAGATCACAAACCCCAAATTAAGGTCCGGATATCGCAATCACAACAAATAGCAGCTATCCTCTCAACCAAGGGAATCTAAACACTCCCAAGATCCAACAACTTTCCTACCAGAACTTACTAACCCAACTCAGCATCACTCACGGAACGGCAACTTCTCCACCGGCATGAGTAACAAAGACACGGCATTACACAACAAGATGGGGCGGAAACAACCCTCGCACACCACCAAAACAATCAAGTACAATCATAAACAAGATAGAGAAAGCTCTCTAGCATTAGACGCCTCTGGAGGTTGAAATCCTGATAGTTGGGATTGAAAAGGACGATACGGTCGCCTCGAAAAACTCCTAGTCAAAGCCTGTTGTCCCAAAGTAGGACACACTCTAGCAAAATGCCCAACCTGACCACAATTGTTGCAAGCTCCTCGCACTCCGACGCATCGAGAAGGTCGATGCTTACCTCCACACTGACCACAAAATGACGCATTCGTCCTCACTCCACCAGAGCCGCTATAACTCGAAGAACTCGAACTGGATCTCTTAAAGTGCCTTCCTCTTGGTCTAAACCTCTGTCGACTCAAAGACTGCGGTGCCACAGAAGGCTGGGAGGACGACGTTCCAGATGGCACAGGATCCACACTTTTTCCTGTCGACTGCTGCACTCGAGTCTGTCCAACTGCAAAGCTTTCCATAAGGTCAACCGCTCTGTTGACAGCATTAGCAAGAGCGAGAAAGGCTGAAGACTGACTCTCACTAAATCCCAAAGGAACACTCGGTTGGGAGGCATCCTCTCTATCAGCACTAACCGGAGTCCTCGAATCAACCACTGCTTGCCTACTAGCTCTACCTCTTCTCCTAGGCGGCATCTCGACAAGACACTCAAAGGTAAGCACACAAGCAAGTAATTCAAGTAGTCAAGCACAAACCAACGAACAACTACTGTGCCTAGACTCACATGTGATCAAAGAAATCGAGCTTATCCCAGTTTAAGCTCTGATATAAAAAATGTCAGGCCTCGTACACAACACAGAGTCAAATCATGTAAAACATAACGGAAGCACTTTAAAAAGTGGATAAAATTTTTCGCTTTTGGCCTGACGAAGAAAACATAATTTTAAAATATCACAATACATCAAAATATCCCAGTTTAATAAAACATTCACGGCTAAAAGCCATAATACGATAGTATAGCATTTAACAAGTACCAGCCAGCTAATACAACAACCGAAGACACAAAGCACATGACACTCCCCGGCTAATAGAACTGATACATATATGCTATACGCTAACTGGGACACTCTACACACCACCTGGGGCACCTCCAGCTGGATCAACACCAAGACCAGCGGAATAACCTGGGAGACCTGAACAACAAGCAGACAACAAAACAACCAGCCCTAGAGGGCATCGGGGTCAAACCCCAGTACGAAGAGCAACATAAAACAGCAATCAGATACAGCATGCAATGTATCATGTCGTGCAAATGCATGAGCGGTACAAAGAACATCGGTAACAACCGGAAGGCCAAAACAACCACCCACCAACCTCTATCCAGGTCACTGCAACTGAGGATTGGGAACAACTCAACCAACATCCTCCAACTGGTGCAACTGACGACTGGGAACAATTTAACCAACATCCACCAGCTGCACTCAATCGTGGTTATGCAACACCGCACCGCACCACGAGGGAAGAGCTCCAAAAGAGCAACATATCATGGCTAACAAAGAAACCATTGGCTCAATATGCTATGCAGATGCGGTAACATGCTTAACATGATGCATGTACGTGTAATGCCAGAAAACACAACAAAGGCATTCGAATAATCACATGCATAGCAACTCAACAGATCACCAAACAGCAGGTAATACACCAGATAGTTTAGCCAATAGACATGCATAATATACACAGCTTGCCTCTACACAAACACTCGGCACAGCTATATAACACATAATACATCCCCATGCCTATCTCAAAGCTGTAATACAAGCTCGATTCGTACCTTCACAAGGCAACTACCTCACGCAGATTCCTCCAAGAAATGATACCAACAACCTGCTCGACTATTCTTCCTCACGGCCCTCTGCAAAACTTCACAAATCTTCCCGGAAGCTTGAATCTGCTAAGGCACCTGGCAAATCAGTTCAACAACAGAAATTCTAAACACCACAACCTACGGCCCAGAAAAGAAATCTGGTCCTAACACCCAACGAAGGCTCAACGGCAAGAACTATATTTAAAATGGTACACAACCACTTACCCAGAAGCTCAACCAGGATTGGAGAACTATCGATTGGAATCACGAAGGTA
Organism: Dorcoceras hygrometricum; assembly: GCA_001598015.1. Classification (NCBI taxonomy): domain Eukaryota; kingdom Viridiplantae; phylum Streptophyta; class Magnoliopsida; order Lamiales; family Gesneriaceae; genus Dorcoceras; species Dorcoceras hygrometricum. Next base: position 87,692 of record KV002479.1, read on the forward strand.
CACGGACCTGCTAAACAATACACACAAGATCTCAGGAATGCTAACAGGAAGTCACGACGATTTCACAGTTTGGGGAGCAAAGCTCAACCAGCAACTAACCTTCCTAACAATTCAACAGGAAGCTTAAATAGCGACTAGAGGTAAAATCTTTACGACCAATTCGAAGTTCTACCTGCCTACACGAATGCACGAACGAGGCAGCAACTTCGCACTTTCGCTCCAGCCAACCACAACCTCTAAAAGAGCTATCGAACGATGCACCGCAGCAAGGGGAGTCCAAAACCACCACCCTTTCCTCCAATAGATCCGTCAATCGCCGGAAAATAACGGAAAACCAGCACGGTGAACAGTGCTCTAGGGTTCGCGACAAAGAATGAAATAGGGAAAAATATCGCTAAGTATGGGATCTGCTATAAAATCGAAGACCAATTCCTTCTATTTATAACCAAACCTGCTGAAATCTGAATAAAAAGCATCGCACGGCCAGATTCCACAACCACCGAACACTTGACCTAAACAACGCTCAATAATCTAAACGACGTCGCACAGAATCACTCGAGAAATCTGAACGCTATTGCTAATCGCTGGAGAAATCTGGAGACCATCGCTTCAACAGATCTCACGCATCAAAAATTTCGTTAACTAAATTGAAACAACGTCGCTGGCCATTGAAATAGATCTTTACAACAGATCCCTGCGCTAAGGAGCAAATTCCCAATTCTGGATCCTCAGCACTCACGCTAAAAAATGCACAACTAGCAAAACGACAACGTATCAAGGTCTCGTCAAATAAAACCAAATGGCGACGTACCGATAAAACAGATCTCTGCGTCGCAACAGGTACTAACAACGATAGACAAAACCGGTCAACGTAAAACGTTGACATCTGCACAAGTACTATCGCCCGCTAACAGATCCCTCAACACCCTACGAACGCAATCGCTAAAACGACATCGCTCAGGACACGTCAGCAAATCTGGTTGAAACACTACACTACCGCAAGAGACATATAAAGACACGCTATACATTTCCCGCGAACCAGCGATCATGCTACAGGAAAGTTGACCATCGTTGACATCTGTTCTCGCAACCCGCGATACACACAACAGGCTTCTCCTCACGCGAACAGACCTCTCACTAGCGCTAGACCAATACGACGTCGCACCAACTTATCCAAACGGTGCTGTATCCAACCCGATACAAAACACGTGGAGACCAGATCTCTACACACTAGCGCATCGGATCTCTCTAAACGACGTCGTATGGAATTCACGCCAACAAAACACGCTGCGAACCAGCAAACACCAGCGACCATATTTCACTAGAAATCCGAACAGATCTCTTCACAAAGCAGATTTCTCATAAAACAGATTTCTAGCTCAAAAAAAAATACCAAACTTCCAAAATGGTTCCAAATATGAAATCTGACCCAGAAATACTTTCGAAGTCATCCAACTGAAAGCTAAACAACCAGATTTGTCCGCGCACGAATCTGAATTCTTAAAATCCGATTAATTCCACCAATTAATCATATTCGAATTTCCGGATCTCACATTGGGTAATTCAGATGCTAGCCACAGTGAGTTGCATATTCAGACGTTGGCTACAGTGAAGAAATTTCAGACGCAGGGTATATTGATTCAGACGTGAGTTTATGTATCCAGTCGTAAGCTACAATGTCTTGTGAAATCAGTCGCAAGCTACAGTAAAGATTCAGTCTTTGTTGTGATATGAGACGCAGTCATTCAGACGTTGGAGTGTTTATTGATGAGAGCAAAACTGCGTTATTTAGATAAGTAAAAACGACAGTGTTTGGCTCAATCCTAAAAATTAGACGATGGGTTTTTGAAGGGATTCAGACGTTGGTATATCACAAGTATTAAAGCTTCCAGTCGTTGCGTTTTCTCAAGTTCTTTAAAACTGGAAGATCTTAAACAACGATGAAGGAATTTCAGGCGCAAGCAACAAAGAGTGATGGATCTGGATAACAGATCCAGAATGTATTTTGAATTACACAAAACCTATTTATTGTGTTACTAATGTCTCTACTAAGTGTGCAGATGTTAGCTGGATTTACAACAGAAGAAGCTGAAGCTGATACCGTAGCAGACCAAGGGCTGAAAAGAGTAAATCGCATTTTCGGAGGCCTAAACGAAGGAATTTGGCCAAAAACGGAGAAGCTCACTACGTAGGAGTGAGTCTTGCTCGTTGGACCATTTCGGAGGGAATAGCACAGGCCTCATGCGAAAATGTGATCTGGAACAGAATCTATGAAGTCTGCTGGAAGAAATGTCTAAGAAAGAAGATGAACAGTAGATGTCTGGAATCAGTAGCGCAAGAGCTGGTATCAGCAATGATGACGTCAGCATATCTACTGGAGAAAGCTGAGCAGCAAAGATGACATCAGCATTGCTGATTGAAAGAAATAGAGAAACAGCAAAGCTTACGTCAGCATATCTGTTGGAGGAAACTGAAATCAGTAACGCTGATGTTAGCATATATGTTGAAGAAGCTGGTGGCAGCACCCGTGACATCATCATAACTATTACAAGAGCTGTTGGAACTATTACAAGAGCTGTTGGAACTATTACAAGAGCTGTTGGAACTATTACAAGAGCTGTTGGAACTATTACAAGAGCTGTTGGAACTATTACAAGAGCTGTTGGAACTATTACAAGAGCTGTTGGAACTATTACAAGAGCTGTTGGAACTATTACAAGAGCTGTTGGAACTATTACAAGAGCTGTTGGAACTATTACAAGAGCTGTTGGAACTATTACAAGAGCTGTTGGAACTATTACAAGAGCTGTTGGAACTATTACAAGAGCTGTTGGAACTATTACAAGAGCTGTTGGAACTATTACAAGAGCTGTTGGAACTATTACAAGAGCTGTTGGAACTATTACAAGAGCTGTTGGAACTATTACAAGAGCTGTTGGAACTATTACAAGAGCTGTTGGAACTATTACAAGAGCTGTTGGAACTATTACAAGAGCTGTTGGAACTATTACAAGAGCTGTTGGAACTATTACAAGAGCTGTTGGAACTATTACAAGAGCTGTTGGAACTATTACAAGAGCTGTTGGAACTATTACAAGAGCTGTTGGAACTATTACAAGAGCTGTTGGAACTATTACAAGAGCTGTTGGAACTATTACAAGAGCTGTTGGAACTATTACAAGAGCTGTTGGAACTATTACAAGAGCTGTTGGAACTATTACAAGAGCTGTTGGAACTATTACAAGAGCTGTTGGAACTATTACAAGAGCTGTTGGAACTATTACAGAAGCTGTTGGAACTATTGCTTTCAGCATTTCATATTTACTTTAGCATTCGCATAATTCAGCACTTGCATTTTATACTTAGCATCGCATACAGTTCAGCACACAAGAACTTGCAAGTCTCGAACAAATTTATGTTGTACATAAATATGTTTGAGTTGTTTTAAAATATAGGATTCAGTTCTGGTATTTTCCGCATGATTTTTAAATCATACCAGATCTGTCTCCGGTGCTCTTGTGATTTTTAAGTGTTCAAGAACATTGAGCTATTGCAGCTCCAAGCAGCGCGCAAATTTTTTTTAATCGCTCAATTTAAACAGCGGCTGCTAAGTTCCTTCGAAAAACAGGGACCAACAATTGGTATCAGAGCAGGTTGTTCTTGAACGAGAACTAATTTTAAAACTCATGTGCTATTTTTTTAGTGTTTTAACTGTTTTGATAAGCTTGTGTATGAAGGCCAGTTAATCTGTTTTAATATAGAACCGATTTTCTATTGATGAACTGTCACGCGATGCGTGTCAGGCCTCGTACTCTCAACAGATAAACACATGCGGAAGCTATCAAAAAGCGGGTAAAATTTTCGCTTTTAGGCCCAACGGTTTAAAACATATGATTTAAAATACAACAATACTGAAAATAGACATAAAACAATCAACAACAAATCATACATAAGTCTAAACATGTATCAGATTCCCCTACGGGTACAACAACAAAGCACAGGGCATCCCCCTGGCTAACTGATACATATATATATATATATATATATGCTATACGCTACTGACACACTAGCCACCTCCTGGGGCACCACCAGCTGGGTTGAAACCACGACCAGCTGTAGAACCTGGGTTTCCTGAAAACAACACAACAAGAAACAAACCAAGCCCCGGAGGGACATGGGGTCAAACCCCAGTACGGAGAGCAACTATAAAACAGCAATAAACAACAAGGAATAAATTGAGATGCTATGCATGGAATGCTGGACAACAACCAAAGACTCCAACCGGAAAGGAAGTCAAAGCACAGCTCAACTGAATCTGCAACAAATGGTGGCCACTGGGTGTGTTCCAAGTGTGGTAGCTAACCACTCGCCGGGAGACAACACCCAAATACTGTTAGGATTGGTCCGGATCCGCACCCCGGCAGGCAGCGGAAGAACAAAAATTTTACCGGGATGCGATCAATACGAATAATCAAAACAGATCTACGTATCAACATACATAGGGTGTTTAGCAGGTCACCTGTCTGGCACTTGTGCCTGGCTCCAACCGGTGTTTCAAGAACCCGGCGCTTCTCGGTTGATTGCGGTAGATTCGTCAATCCAGTCCACGACCAGACTCGAGGCTCCTTCGTCAGACTGCACTAGAAGTCCTGACGAGATCAGCACGATCGGATCCTCCACG
>KV002480.1:0-11159 GCA_001598015.1 Dorcoceras hygrometricum
TGCAAAAAATGAACCAAACGTCGGACTGATTAATAATCCTAAGTTTATCTGCGTACCAAACGCAGCCTTAGTACACTAATAGGACTTACGAGCATTGCACGTGATAAATGGTTGTGAGTACGCGATAAATGATCTTAAATTTTGCAAATGAATAGACACATAATTTACTTCATATCTTACTCAAAAACATGTATTTTTATAAAGTTTAGTAATAATTACGATAAACATGATTTGTCCAATCTTTTTCTTGTTTGATTGCCATCTCATTATTTTCATCCTTTATTCATTGTTTTGCTCACTTTTTGATTACATTCAGCGGTGCTTTTTATCATATGTAATCTCCAAGTTTTATTTATCATCGAATTTGATGTTGATTTTTCTCTTTGTTTCTTGAATATTTTTTCAATTGGAGTTGTTCAAGTTTATGATTTTACCTTTTAATAGTGTCACCCTGTCTTTCCACAAAATCCACTAGAATTCACTACGTCATTTTTTGTAACTGGTTTGAATAATTTGAGTATAAACTTCTGGTCCTCTGGATAATCGAATAGGAAGTTATGCCATTTTTTCCAAAGTTGCGGCTTGTCAAAAACTTAACTTGCATATATAGAGATTTGATAATATGGGCGCGACTGTGAGCACACATCCTATTTTCCTTTTTTTATATATAAAAAAACTTTTTATCAAAACTTCTCAACAAGTTTCGTAGCTCATTTCTTCTGTCTTCTTCACTAAAGTCCCCTCCACGCCTCGTCGCTCCCATCATCACTGCTGCCGCCGTTGTCCTGATCGTCGTCGCCGCCATCTCCGTCCGACTAGGTTTCTTTCCTCTCCGTCGCTCCAATCATCTCCATCGATGCCGTCGTCCTTCATCATTTCCGTCACCATCGCCTCCCACGAAATTTCTTTTTCAAAAAAAAATTATATACAAGGCTGCTCACGCAACACTTTAGATAATATGTTCCATTTTACAGAACATTCAAAATACCAGGTTTTCTCAAAAGTTTTCTCTCATCTCTTTACTCCTCTCCGTCCGCTGGTAACTGATTTAGACCAGGTTTTCTCTTTAATTCTCTACCTCCACAGGTAACTTTTATTTTTCACAAAATGTTGTTCCTTTCCTGTCTGTACGAACATTAATGTATGGTCTTAAACCTGGTACCAAAAGCACATCGAATGTGCCACCAATTGATCGTTTAGCAGGGAGCAGCAGACGTGAGCTGATCATAGATCACGAGCTGTTCCAGGTTTATGTGCCGTAATCTGAGAGCTTAGTGAACAACTTTGGGTGCCGTAAATTGAATATAGCATCCTAAGCTGACGGTTAGGATGCGAGCTGATATGAGTTCCTCCGGGGTAGGATGCGAGCTTATCTGAGTTCCTCCCATCTGAGTAGTGTAGAGTATAGAAAGTGATGCTAGTGCGATCTGATCTGTCTTGGTGCGAGCTGGTGGTATAGCAGCTCAGAGCTGCGAGAGCTGTGGGAGCGGCATGTGCTGATCTTAGGTGTGTAAGCAGATTGGAGGTGATGGAGATTCAACTCAGTTCGCAGTGCGCTGTATGTTTTAGCTTAGAGGTTCAGTCTAGAGGTCCAGCTTAGAGCTAAGATGGTGTGGTTATGCAAGCTGGTTCGATGTTTTGTAGCCCGAGCTGTTTGATGTGAACCAGATTAGGCGCAAGCTGATGGGTAAGGACTGTGCTGAGTCAGTGAGCTGTTAGCATGCGAGCTTGATCTGACGTTCCTCTAACTAGTATTGTAGAGTATAGACAGTGATGCAAGTGCGATCTGATCTGTCTTGGTACGAGCTGGTGGTATAGCAGCTCTGAGCTGTTATTGGTTAAGTAGCAGAGTATTAAGATTAGAGACGTGTTCTGTGTTGTTGGTTTAGATCAGCTTAGACGAAAGATGATGGCGAAGAACATGCTTAGCGAGAGCTGTTGGTCTTGCGTGAGCTGGTCTGTGGCCGTGATTTGTTACTGCTGGAATTTTTGTGAGCGTGATCTGTTACGGGCATAATCTGTTGGTGTGCACAAGCTGTTAGTGGACTTCCCGATCTGTATGCCTAAGCTGGTGTCAGCTTTGAGGTCTGAGCTGAGCTGTTGAGGTGAGTTCTGGTCTAGGTAGTACGTATTATTCTGGAGACTATGAGCTGAGATAAATGCTCTGAGCTGGTCGGAGTGCGTAATGTGATCTGAGCTGGAGAGCATGATCTGCTATGGAAACGTGATCAAATATTTAACTTTTGGATGTTATTTTGTTTCTTACAGTATTTCGTTTCTAGATGAGCCATCAAGTTCCACTTTCTATTCGTCAGCTAAAAACAAGAGATATCAAATTACCTCCAAACACGTACAAATGTTTCGAGTGCCATACAATTGCTTATAACATACTATATTCATACATCACTATTATTATTAAAGTAGAGTTATCCGTATGTCGTTAGAACCTGCAACAATAAAGACAATGTGAATTTCTTAATGGCACATAATTTTATAAAGGAAAAATTTTATTACCAGCTAAAGATGCAAAATCTTCTTCATCCATGGAATCATCACTGTTATGATGAGAATATATAGTTGATCTGAAAAACAATACATCATAAAACTAAAAGTCAAATAAAATTATATGGTTCGTAAAAAAGCTATAAAACAAACATAAATTAAACGACACGGACCCATTATGCAATTTCGGACTGTTGCGTTTGTCATGTGACACATCTCAAAGCCCACATCCACGACATTGTCTGGACGTCAAGGTTGACTTCTCTTTTGATGATTTCAGTCTCTTTCCACGTCCTTTTGTTCTTATTTCAGAAGGATCAATAATTCCAGGGGCTCCATCCATGCTTCTCTTCCTTAGACTTCTACTAGCGAATGTTTTACTACTATTCATATATTTTATGGTATATATATATGATCAAATTGTTCATCCAAGAACTTTGTCCCCTCATCAGTCAAAGATTCCTTGTCACCTAGTACTGAAGCTTTACAGGATAACCTTGAGTGTCTAGACATAAAAAAACCTTTCTCAATCTTTGTTCACATTTTCCTCGCCCATAACATATGTGGCTCCAACATTTGCATCTTGTGTCCAGTGCTTGAGTATATACTTATCAGGAAACTAAAACACTTGGTTAATACGAAAAAAAGCTAACATATGTTTGCATGGAATACCCTCGAAATCAAATTTCGTACAACTGCATGATATATAGTCCTTTAGTTTGTCATGCATGAGAACCCTTGGTTTGGAGGACGAACATTGAAAATTAATCACATCGTAAAAATCTATCTCGACTCCTGTAGAGGCTTGTTTCACATGAAACCATGACTCTCGCTCATTTCACTTTGAAACTCAACACATTTCTTTTTCGTGTATACCTTAACCATTTGAGCTTCCATTGGCCTATTTGACTTAATCTTGAGTTTCTCATTCACATCAATATGATCAGAAGTTAACTCATTGTGACTTTGGTATCAGAGTGCTCGATTGAAACGAATTTTAAAGTCCATCAACTAATTTTTATTTGAGATGTACTTTCTTAAAAATGAATGTGAACTTTTAGCTCGTTGACTACTTGACATTCCAGCTGATAATACATGGTTAAAATATGCTGGAACCCACCTCTGTCGTAATTCATACATCAACAACAACCAGTCATTATTCTCCAATTTTCGTACACTTGATTACCTCTTCCCAATGTTGGCGCAGCGGCGGATCCGAATCCCGCTCCCGGGGCGCAGCAGAAGAATTAAAAATTAGAGCCCGGGAATGGTCAATACACCTATATTGTAATTAAAACATTCATAGAATGTTTAGAATATACCTTGCTGGCGTCTAGGCACCTGGCTCCGACCAATTCCACGAGAAAATTGGCACTTCAACGGTTGAACAACTACGGCCTCCTAATCTGGTCCACGACCAAAATCTCAATTCCTTCGTTGGTTTGCACTAGAAAACCAACGAAAGTTTCACGGACGGAATCTCCTCGCCGGAATGGTCGGAAAAAATTCCGACGTCGGCGACGGCGACGCAAGGAGGAGAGGAAGGGAGAAAGAATTTGCTGAATAGCTTGTGGTGTGTTTCAAATGAATACCCCAGGGCCCCTATTTATAGATTTTCCATGGGCTTAAACCAAGTTAATGGGCTTGGGTCGGGCACAGGCCCAGGTGTACATTGGTTTCAAGTCCATCGATGTGGCTTCATCATAATCTCGATCGATGATCAGATCGGACCGATCTACACAGTCTACAAAACTGAGCATTATGATGTGAAAACAATTTTTCGGACCACCTAATCCAAAATAGCAGTTAGGCCCCTATAAGCTTTAAGGATAATCAAACTAGTCCAAGCCTAAGGAAATTGCATTTCCACCCTATTTAATTTTAGTAAGTCACACTTCCATCATTCCTCCTACTATACTCAACAAATTGATCTTAATTTCCGTACGGGAATTGAGAAATCAGTGCTTGTGTGACCCACAATGGTTCAGGGATACAACTAGCCGTGGGCTCACAACATTTGTAACTCTGAAACCACATTTTCGGACTAACCCATGATAGGATCAATATGGCACGAAAACAGCCCTAGGAGTTCAGAAGGGGGGTTGGAATGACTCCTTGGTATTTTTAATTTTCGAAACCGTTTAAAATAATTTTACAAGCACCCGCTTAACTTAAGTCCGAGTTACCAGACTTAAGGTATCTCAGTTTTAAAGGTTGATTTCTCGGTTAACAAAATTGTGCGGAAAGAAACCGATTAATCAGTGAACAGTGTAAACAGTAAATAATACGTAATGTAACGAGTTAAGGGACAGAGAATTTTTTTCTGGAAGTTCGGATATAAATATCCTACGTCTCCCCTTCTTCCTTTTCAGGAAGGTTTCACTAGAAGATTTGACGCGTGCAGGCCTTCTACAAACACCCGATCATCGAGCCTCGCTCAAGGTGAACTCCTAAAAACTCCACAAACAATCACGCAGACGCAGCTGCTTGTTTTACAATATTTAGAATGATATATTTTTCGAACTGCTTCACAAAGCCAGTTCGTTACAGACTCAATAGAATATGACAGTGAAATACAATATTTTCAGACTGTAAATTCTCTGGTTTCTAAACAACGAATCGATTCAAAAGATTGAACCAGAGAATAAACTCGAAGGTAAATCTATGAAGGCTTGTTTGAAAGTTCTTCGAGTTGTGAGCTTTTTGAGAATAACTTCAAATTTCAATGCGCTCAGAAAATTGGAAGAGTGACGGTAAGTAACAATAGCGAAGTTGACTTCTTCAATTCAAACTTCTGCTATTTATAGTCTTCGTTCACAACGGTCGATTAACTCTGTAAAGGAAAATAAAATCCCTTTTTGAAATCTGATAATCTGTAATCGTATATCCTGCTCCACCAAATGGTAAATTTCAAATCGTCAGAACCAGATTGTCGTTTTCCATATTTGTGCAATCACCATATAACGTCCTCTGTAAGTTGTACTATTTACCCAAAATAGTACCGATCTTGTCTCCTTAATTCCAAGCAATTGTACGATTATTTTATGGCCATCGATCTTTTCCAATTTGAGTATATGATCGAATTTGAATCAATTCATTGTTTGTACACCAGCTGATGACTTGAACATCTAAAAGTATGCACCAGCTGATAGCTTCAACTCCTGGAAATATGCACCAGCTGATCGCTTGAAATATCTCCCTTATGTATATTGATGAATATGACGTAACAGCTGGTTACAACGCCTGAACAGTTCATCACCTGATTTGTCCAACAGCTGAAATACCAACGGCTGATATACCAACGACTGATATACCAGTAGATGATTATATGCAAAACCCATCGGCTGAATCCTAGCGCTAATCCAATACGCTCTCGTTTCAACTTATCCAAACGCTGTCGTTTTGCAATCTTTAACAAAATATGCTAACAATCAACAACTTGCGTCTGAAACTAAAATTCAACTGCTGAATACCCTTGAAGAATCCAACTGCTGATTACTAACCAACTACTGAATTTATCCCAACGGCTGATTGAATACCAAAAGCTAATCGTAGAATACCAACGGCTGATCCAGTACCATAAACTGATAACCTGTAATAATTCAACCTCTGAAATAATCCCGAATATCAACATCTGATAACTAGCATCTGAAAATCTCAACGCAACATCTGAATACTTCCACTTAACAACCATCAGCTGAACATCAACTCGTCGACTGAAATATGCTTTGTTCCAAATACGTAGTTGATATCATCGTCTTTCTGTCCAGATCTAGCTTAACTTCAGTACTTATATTATTTTGTTATCACCAAAACTTAATAAATTTTATCCTAACAACCCATCAGATCATGGTAAAGCGTCTAGAAACATTGCCTCATGATCCCCTAGGTATCACTGATAGTGTCTGCAAGAACCAGTCGGTCATGGTTAGCGTACAGTACGGTCCTTTCAACTCAAATATCCCGATCAGATCAATGACCATTGGTAAATCGAGAGTCGCTAGAGATCCAATAACCATGCATACATCTTGGAGATCAAATAGTGACATCGCATGTGTTACTAGGTAAACCCATTTACCCAAAACACATCTAATACCCTGGCCAGAGATTTAACACACTATTATCTCCTCAGATAGCATAGGTTATCCACGCACAATGACGAGCGGTAAATCCTTGACAACGAAGCATCGACTCCTACATGCATCGGGACCTCACTCAACCCCACCACCTGATGACCCCAACTGAGTCAGTAAACGGGTCAAAGTAAGGCACCTATCATGTAGAGTCTCATTGACGTTTCGAGTAATGAGGGCTAATCTGTACGACCTTGACAACGAAGCATCGACTCCTACATGCATCGGGACCTCACTCAACCCCACCACCTGATGACCCCAACTGAGTCAGTAAACGGGTCAAAGTAAGGCACCTATCATGTAGAGTCTCATTGACGTTTCGAGTAATGAGGGCTAATCTGTACGACCAAGACCTCGGACTTAATCCACTCGATAAATGGTAACCACTTTGAAAGTCCGAACGAGGGTAGTTTGATAGATCACCAGGTCACTACCCATCTGCATGCTCAGAACATCACTATGTTCCCTACCAATGAAACGTGGTACTTCACATCGCAGATGCTAGTCTCAAGCTCGGGCGGCCCTTATCCTCTTTTGGACGGTCCAATTGACTAGGAACATGTTTAGAATATACAGTGACTATTAGATGTGTTTCATGATAGCCATCAAATCAACTATCACATCTAGCATACACTATAGTTCATTCAAGGTCTTTATCCAACAATTGTAATCATAATAATGAAGATAAAGAATGCCATAAAAGAATGCGAATTTATAAATAAAGATCGTTTCATAGAGTCAATAAGAATCCACACGCCACAAGTTGGCTAGTAGGGCACCTACTCTAACACCCAAGACTTCTCAAACTCATCGGGTGTTGAAGAATTTTCAATGACATCTTTTATCTTTCGATAGTGTTCACGAAAAGTCAAAGGGTCTATTTTATCTGAGAATTTATTCAGTATATGCCACAAACAATATCGATGCACTATTTGAGGAAAAACATGTGCAATGGCTTTCATGATAGCGGGATCCTGATCAGTAATGATGAAATTGTTAGAGTATGTATCCAACTAGCCAACTTGTGTCATGTGGGTTCTTGTTGACTCTATGTAAAACGATCTTTATTTATGAAATTCGCATTCTTTTATGGCATTCTTTATCTTCATTATTATGATTGCAATTATTGGATAAAGACCTTGAATGCACTAAAGCGTATGTTAGATGTGATAGTGGATTTGATGGCTATCATGAAATACATCTAATAGTCACTGTGTATTCTAAACTTGTTCCTAGTCGATTGGACCATCCAAAAGGATAACGACCGCCCGAGCTTGAGACTAGCATTAGCGATGCGAAGCACCACGTTTCATTGGTAGGGAACATAGTGATGTTCTGAGCATGCAGATGGATAGTGACCTGGTGATCTATCGAACTACCCTCGTTCGGACTTTCCAAGTGGTTACCATTTGTCGATTGGATTAAGTCTGAGGTCTTGGTTGTACATATTAGTCCTTATTACTCGAAACATCATTGAGACTCTACATGATAGGTGCCTCACTTTGACCCGTTTACCGACTCAATTGGGGTCATCAGGTGGCAGGGTTGGGTGAGGTCCCAATGCATGTAGGAGTCGATGCTTCGTTGTCGAGGATTCACCTCTCGCCCTTGTGCATGGATGTCCTATGCTATCTAAGGAGATAATAGTGTGACAAATCTCTGGCCAGACTACTAGATGTGTTTTAGGTAAATGGATTTACCTAGTAACACATGCGATGTCACTATTTGATCTCCAAGATGTATGCATGGTTATGGGATCTCTAGCAACTCTTGATTTACCAATGGTCGTTGATCTGATCGGGATATTTGAGTTGAAAAGACCGTACTGTACGTTAACCATGACCGACTGGTTCTTGCAGGCACTATCAGTGATACCTAAGGGATCATGGGGCGATGTGGCTAGACGCTTTACCATGATTCGATGGGTAAGTCCAAAAATATGTTTTCAGAGTCACAAATGTTGTGAACCCACGACTAGTTGTATTCCTGAACCATTGAGGGTCACAAAAGTACTGGTTTCCAATTCTCATACGATATTATACTCAAAGTGTTGAGTATAGTAGGAGGAAGGTTGGGAGTATGACTTCCTAAAAGTAGCTAAGGGAGTAGGACTTCCATATTTAACTAATGAGAGTAAACCTGTCATATATAGATTTAGTGGTCCGAATATTTGATTTTGCATCATAATGATAAATTTTGTAAACTGAGCACATCGGTGATATCTGATCATCGATCGGGATCACAATCGAGGGAGTTGAAACGAATGTTCATAGTTTGACTTGAACCGAATGTTCACTGTTTGAGTTGAACCAGGGGCGGCCCAATGAGAGGGCTAGCATGGGCTTCATCCCAGGCTCATATTTAGCCTCTAGGCTTTATATATATATATATATATATATATATATTTATAGTTTGGACAAGGGTAATTGAGTTTCAGCCCAGCCTATATTTCATCTCCAGCCCCCCCTATTAGACAGGCCCAGTTTCGCCCCTGAGTTGAACCAAATGTTCACTATTCGAGTTGAACTGAATGTTCACAGTTTAAGTTGAACCGAATGTTCAGGAGACACTTTCAAGAGTGAGAAATAAAAACATCAAAAGCTACTCAGCAAACTTCTCCGCTCTCTCTTCTTCCCTCTCCGTCGCCGCCCTCCGCCGATGCTGCCGTCGCCGCCCATCGCCGCCGTCGGAATTTGTTCCGACCATCTCAGCGAGGAGATTCCGTCTGTGAAATTTTCGTCGGTTTTCTAGTGCAAACCGGCGAAGGAGTTGAGATTCTGGTCGTGGACCGGAGTAGGCGTCCATCAGCCGTTCAACCGTTGAAGTGCCAATTCCTTCGTGGAATTGGTCAGAGCCAGACGCCTAGATGCCATCAAGGTATCCTCTAAATATCCTATGAATGTTTTGATAATTGTTTAGGTGTATTGACCGTTCCCGGACTCCAATTTTTAAATTCTTCCGCTGCGTCCCGTGAGCGGGATCCAAATCCACCGCTGCGCCAACAGAAATTTGGTGCACCTTTAGGCATGGATTCTATGAACTTGCTAAACAACCAAACAAAAGATTCAATTTTCTCGTTACTTAGGAAGCCGCAACCAAAGACAATGGTTTGATGATGATGATTAACCCCTACAAATGGTGCAAAAATCATTCCATATCTGTTGGTGTTATACGTCGTATCAAACACAACGACATCACGAAATACACTAAATTCCTTCCTTGACACAGGATCTGCCCAAAAACATCTACTAAACCTCTTCTCTGAATCATTCTCATAATCATAGAAAAAGGATGGATTATTGTCTTTCTCAGATTCAAAGAACTCATTCACTGTTTCTGCATCGATACCCTTTTGTTCATCTATGAGCGCACTCTCAAAGTTTCTAATATCTCTTTCAGTACAACCCACACGCTCAAGCCCTCCATACTCTATCTCCAATAATTGCATTTGTTGACAAGTTGGCGCATTCACTTCAGAAAAATGTTCTGTCAATGCTTTTTTTGCTGCAGAAACGTTACGATGTGAACGTAGCAAATGAACCTTTGATGGGGTCGAGTGTGGATGATTATGGAAACTGTTCTATGAAGTTACTGACAATTGAAATTTTTTATTTACATCCAGTTCTAACTTTGCCACGAGCTCTTTCCTGTTTCGCTTGACCAACTTTTGCCTCGTTATTCCATTCGTTTATTCGCCCTTCTTTAAAGCATACGAATTTTTTCCACACAAATTCATTTGTACCCTTATTTCTTAATATTGTTTATTCCAGCACTAAATCCGGCATCTCGTGCACATTGGTTATAGAATGAAAATGCATCCTCTATTTATGTGAAGTCCATCCCAACTTTGGGCTTTCGATCATCTACAACTTTTGGAATGTATAACTGATCATCTCTGTGTTAGAGTAGATGCCCAACTAGCCAACTTGTGGCGTGTGGGTTTTGTTGACTCTTGTACAAACGATCTTTATATATGATATTCGCACTTTCTTATATGGCATTCTTTACTTTCATTATGTGTGTAATGATTTACAATTGTGTTGAGTAAAGACCTAGATTACACTAAAGCGTATGTTAGATGTGATAGTGGGTATGACGGCTATCATGAAACACATCTAATAGTCGCTGTGTATTCTGAACATGTTCCTAGTCGATTAGGCCGTCAAAATTGTTGACTCTTGTACAAACGATCTTTATATATGATATTCGCACTTTCTTATATGGCATTCTTTACTTTCATTATGTGTGTAATGATTTACAATTGTGTTGAGTAAAGACCTAGATTACACTAAAGCGTATGTTAGATGTGATAGTGGGTATGACGGCTATCATGAAACACATCTAATAGTCGCTGTGTATTCTAAACATGTTCCTAGTCGATCGGGCCGTCAAAATGAGGATAAGGCCGCCCGAGTTCGAGACTAGTATATGCGATGCGAAGTACCATGTTTCATTGGTAGGGAACATTGTGATGTTCTGAGCATGCAGATAGATAGTGACCTGGTGATCTATCGAACTACCCTC
>KV002480.1:28993-50233 GCA_001598015.1 Dorcoceras hygrometricum
TATAGTTGAAACTACAAGCTTTTGTGGATCCTATATATCACAAATTATATAACTATAACAAATAAAATAGATTGTATATCCTCTCTTGATAAGATGCAAACAATGTATCTGCGCGTTTGAGCAACAGATTGATAACAAGTATATATATATATATATATATATATATATATAGTTGAAACTACAAGCTTTTGTGGATCCTATATATCACAAATTATACAACTATAACAAATAAAATAGATTGTATATCCTCTCTTGATAAGATGCAAACAATGTATCTGCGCGTTTGAGCAACAGATTGATAACAAGTTCTTGCTATTTTTAGATGGAATAGGCAATAAGCTTGCTTATGGCATCAAAGTTTTGTATGTGTTCCACATCCTAAAAGATTTTTTTTTGTATTAGCGGCCCAATGTTTATCTTCAAACATTTGAATTGACTTGTCTTCATGTATTGAAGGAGGTCGTTGAAGTAGACTTCTTAGAGCAACTCGATTGATGGATATAGTATGTTAGGTATCTTGACCTTAAGACATGGTGCACTTTCTGACATGTCTTGATCCTTCAGTATTTAATTCTCTTTGTAATGCATTAAATATTTTCCTTGTATTGAATGTGTTCTTTCCTTCATTAATCATTTGCTCTCTTTATTTAATGTTGTTTGTCATGTTTTACTCATTTCTTTCTTTTCATAGAGAACAGTGAAATACCTCGTACATGTCTCATTTGGTAATGCATTTGAGAGCGGCAGAGAATCTCATTAAAGCATGCCATAAATTGTATTTGGTACATCTAAAACAGAAAAGTGCAGAAAGACAAAAGAAACAGAGCGAGAAACTTTGGCTTAACAACCTGTTTTGCATAGAAATATTATTGAATATTTATAGAGAAGGTTACAACTAAATTGCAGAAAAACAAGGGAGTAGTGACAGATATACATGGTTGTAGACTTGTAACAGAATTGACCTATTCAACACAGAATATTACATTAAATTTTAACTTGCCCCCTCAAACGAAGGGGTGATTCAACCACACCAAGTTTGTCACGCAAGAACTAAAAATGTGAGTTGGCTAACGCCTTCATTAGACAGTTTGCAATCTGATCATGTGAAGGAACATAAAGAATTTCCAACTCTTTCCTCAACACCATATCTCTAAAAAAGTGAACATCTATTTCAATATGCTTCGTCCGAGCATGTACCGGATTAGATGCGATATCAGCTGCACTCAGATTATCAACCCACACAACAGGTTTGGAGAGAAGAGGGAATGCAAATTCTTTGAGAAGTTCGGTAATCCATGAAATCTCTCCAGCAAGGTTCGACCTGTATTCTGACTCAGTACTAGACCTGGCTACATGTTGTTTCTTAGAGGACCATGAAACTAGAGTATCACCAAAATAGACACAGTATCCTGCAATCAAACGACGATCATCTGGACAGCTTGCCCAATCAGCATCCGAAAAACTATTTAAACAAAGTCTGTCACTATGTTTGATATGTAATCCAACTGAAATTGTTCCACTTAAGTGACGAAGAACCCTTTTTACAGCTTTCCAGTGGACTGAAGTTGGTTGTTGAAGAAATTTATTGAGCTTGTTGACAGCATATGCTATATTCGGTCACGTGTGAGTAAGATACTGAAGAGCTCCGACAATCTGTCTATAAAGTGTAGGACTTTTCATGACCTCTCCCTCTTCTTTTGAAAGATTTTTCCTGTAGCAAGAGGTGTTGGACAAGCTCTTGCACTTCCCATTTCAGCCTTTTGAAGCAAATCTTGAATGTATCTAGATTGTGTGAAAAACATTCATGTCTCATCTCTGCGAACTTCAATGCCAAGAAAGTGATGTAAAGCACTCATGTCCTTGAGAGCAAACATTTTATTTAACTACAAATAAAGGCTTGTGCAAGATCTTTATCAATTCCCGTAATCAAAATGTCATCAACATAGACAAGTATAAACAAAACTTTGTCATGAGTTTTGAAGAAGAAGAGTGATGTGTCACTTTTTTAATTACTGAACCCCCAACTAATCAGAGTGTTTTTCAGCCTATCAAACCAAGCACGAGGAGCTTGTTTAAGCCCATAGATAGCTTTGTCTAACTTGCATACAAAATCTGGCTTGTCGTTATCAACGAACCTCTCCGGTTGAATCATATATACATCTTCAGCCAGCAAGCCATTCAAGAATGCATTATTGACATCAAGTTGGCGTACCTCCCATCCTTTTGAGACAGCAAGTGTCAACACGACTCGAATCGTAGTTGGTTTTATGACGGGGCTAAATGTCTCAAAGAAATCTACTCCAGGAGTCTGATGAAATCCTTTCGCAACCAATCTCGCTTTGTAGCGATCAATGCTTCCATTTGGGTTGTATTTGAGCTTGAAAACCCACTTACTTCCAACCAGAGAATGCTTTGAAGATGGAGGGACCAAGTGCCATGTTCTATTCTTCATAAGATCTTGATATTCAGCTTTCATTTCATTTTTCCAATTATCATTTGTTAAGGCTGCCGAAACATTTTGAGGTTCTTTTGCGTCAAGAGTCTCAAAAGTCTGAACAATGCCAGTAAATGATACTTTCGGTTTAAAGATGCCACTCTTTGCCCTTGTGACCATAGGATGATCATTTTGAGTTTCTCCACTTTGATTTTCTCCACTCACTTCCAGCTGTTCATGGTCAACATTAATTGCAATATGGTCAGAAACTGCAGAATCTTGTGAAGCTTCCACTCGACCTAACTCGTTTGCTGATTGTGAATTAGAGCTTGCTGGAGTTGATGAGGCTGTTGGATAAGGTTCTTGACGATCGATACAAGGGGAAGCTACATTGTGTCGCAAACCATTTGAAACTATATGCCAAGAGGATGGCGACGAAACAAGAACAGTATTTGATACAGTTTTGGTATTAAGAAAACCGATAGAAAATGGAAATTCTTGCTCATTAAACACAACATGCCTTGAAATGTATATTTTCCCTGTAGAACTAAGATATCTATATCCTTTGAAAAATTCGCTATTGTTGAGTTGCAATAATTGCCCCTGCTAGGTAGAGCGATCGAAACGTGGCGCTTGTGTTGCTATACGGTTTAAAAGATTGGAGTTGCACCGTTACCACCAGCTATAGCTCTTGGTAAAGCGGCAGGCGCTCGGTCCTACAATTGGTATCAGAGCCAAGGTCACGGGTTCGATTCCCATTGATTGCAAGGAGTGCAATTATTGGGAGGGGGATTGTTGGAGTGCAATAATTGCCCCTGCTAGGTAGAGCGATCGAAACGTGGCGCTTGTGTTGCTATACGGTTTAAAAGATTGGAGTTGCACCGTTACCACCAGCTATAGCTTTTGGTAAAGCGGCAAGCGCTCAGGTGGTCCTGAAAAAGACATGAACCAGATGAGAAATTAGCACGACAATGACAATCACGAGTGAGTTTACTGACAGAAATGAGGTTACACTTTAACGAAGGAACATGAAAGACATTTTTTAAAGTGAAGTATTTTAGCGGTAATTTTGCTTGAGATAAAAGAGTTAAGCCCATTTCAACAATATGACGATGTTTCTTTTAGCTCTACAATTGAACAGATGTATATGGATAAGCGTGTTTAAAGACAATTCCTGATTTTTGAACAATTTGTGAGAAAGGCAGGTATTCAGTTCCACAATCCGAGTAAAGTTGTTTTATTTTAGCTCCAAATTGGTTTTCAACTAGATTTTTAAAGTGGTGGAAGGCTTGAACTGCATCGCTTTTCCTTTTAAGAGGATAAATCCAAGTACATCGACTGAAATCATTGATAAAATGAATATAAAAACGGTATCCAGATGAAGAAAACAATGGTGCACGTCCCCAAAGATCGGTGTGGATTAAATCATGAACATTTTTTGCTTGAGAAAAGGAATTTTTAAAAGGCAAAGCATGAGATTTTCCAAACTGACAAGCATCACAAAAACTGATGTTATTAATAGCTGAATCAAAGTTACATCTATTTAAAACTTGAAATAAGACTCTTTTTGATGGATGACCTAATCTCCTATGCCAAACGTCCCCATTTGAAGAACCTACTGAATTTAAACAAGACTCCGACCTTGATAAATTTGAAGGAAATTAAACAATTCTTGAATTACTTTTTGGAGTACTAGAATTCTTAAGTGTAGGTGCACCGTCAAGCTTGTATAAACCATCAATAAGAGAATTCTTACCATTGTATTCTTGTCTATGTTGCAAATTCAGGAATTGTTGGTCAGATGATGGCTAGCTCCAGTATCATCATACCAAGAGGGATCTTCAACCGTCTCTGTAGTTGCCATGAGGGCATGTGAATTTGGATTTAAAGAACTCCCTATTAAGTTGCGGTCAAACCTATTCCAACATATCGAGGCAGTGTGACTTGGTTTATCATAGAGTTGACACACGAGTTTGTTTCCATTGCCTCTGCCTCCCCTTCCACGAGATCTGCCTCTAGCACCTCGATCAGTGTAGAATCTGTTTTGCCCTCTGCCATTGTTGGAGTTAAAGGGCGATTAGTGGTGCTGCTCGTTGCAAAGTGAGCAATTGTGTGGTTTGCCTGAATACCATCTATTTGATAGGTATGAAGCTACTCTAATCGACTTTCATACGTCCAAAATTTTGTTTGTAATTCAATCCAGGAAATTGATGTTTTATCTGTAAGAAGAGTGACAATTGGAGTATATTCTGCATCAAGACCACTCAGAATTTGAACAATTAAGTCAAGCAAAGGTATCGGATTACCCGCCATTGCAAGATTGTCAGGAATAGCTTTCATAGTTGTGAGATATTCTTCCATCTTCATTCCTCCTTTCCTTGTTTTCTGTAATTATGCTTTATACTAAACGATTCTTGCTCTTGTTTGTGAACCTGATAATTCTTTTGCTCCATCCAAAGCTCCTTTGACGTTGCTTTTCGCATTAATTGAGAGGCTATATCCGAACTCATGGTGTTGTAAAGCCATCCCAAGAGTAGTTGATCATTTGATAGCCATTCTTCATACTCAGGATTTGGTATTTTCACCGTACTTCCTGGTGTAGTTCTTGGTAAGAATTCAGGAGGACATAGCTTAGTACCAAGAACATAGCCATCTAATTTGTGGCCTCTTATGATTGGCAAGATCATTGTTTCCCACAACAGGTAATTTGTGCGATCTAGTTTAATCGCATTGTATTGAGGGATAAGCTTCTGTTTTGAAGACTGGATAAAATATGTGGTCCACTGGAGTTAGGAGTGCCGGGAGGAGTTGTCATGTTTTGATTTTAATGAGGAGAGGAGATTACCAAGAGAGCTGCTCTGATACAAAAATAGAAAAGTGCAGAAGGACAAAAGAAACAGAGCGAGAAACTTTGGCTGAACAACCTGTTCTTCATAGATAATATTATTGAATATTTATAGAAAAGGTTACAACTAAATTACAGAAAATCAAGGAGTAGTGACATATATACATGGCTGCAGACTTGTAACACAATTGACCTATTCAACACAGAATATTACATTACATTTTAACTATCTATGATCTTTCTTCATCTGGTATATGTCTGATCTTTCTTCATCATGTATATGTCTATTATTTTGTGTCATCTTACATCATCTGTTTTCTATGATAGAGTCTTTATTTGGTACGGTAGTACCTCTCTTCCGGGTACTTCAATCTTTCATCCGATGTAAGCTTTCTTCCGGCGTATTATTCTTACCTTGTATAAGCTTTCTCCGGGTTAGTTTATCATCTAGTTCAGTCTTTATCCTTCTTGCGGTGGTGCAAATTTAGATTTCTTCCGGTGCACGCTTTTCTTCCAGTAATTCATCTGGTACTTCGGTCTTTATTCTTTTCCAGTGGTCCGACTTTATCATTCTACCGTTTCTTGCTTTTCTTCCGTTAATCCATTCGGTACCTGTGAAATCCATTAGACAAATTAGTTATCATCAAAACTTTACTAATATCATCTTTATAATAGTAGTCATTCTTCTAATCAATGTTTTATTTAAATTTTTAGTTTGAAACACTTTAAAAAATGCATAAATTTATTATCCTTCTAATCTAGATACAAAGGACTTGGATATATTGAAAGACACAACAGTACTAAATATACCGCAATAAATATATTCAATTTACCATTGTATATACATTTAATTTTATGTTAACCAAATAACTTAATTTGAGGTACATATGTGATTCACTAAAAATGTTAAATATAATATAGTAAATCACTAATCGAACACACTTTTGGGTAGAAATAGAAATTACTGCAGGATATAAAAGATTAGATAATATAATAATTTACATGTGGCTAAATCTAATTGGTGATATTCACTTTTCTTTTATGTCGTAATGCAGCTCTCTTACTTGTCACTATTTCCTTGCAAAATCATTCTCTTTCCCACATCTCTCTCGCTCCAACGATTTTATGAAGTCGCACTCGATCTTAATGCTTAATCTAGCGCTTTGCATATTAAGGCATTGTTTTTAGAATACTGTTGTAGGTTTTCATTGGACTCCTAGTATTTGTGATAGTTATTGATGTAACCCTAAAATTTACTTCGAGTTCGTATGACGAGCTTTATCTTCAGCTTTAAAAACACGAGTTATTGCAACTCAGGAATCAGATCGCACACGACCGATTCTGGTGAGCATCGCCTTTGATGCACTCTGAGCTGGTCAGCCCCTTTCCACTCAGTGATGTTTTGAAAACTCATTTTAAAAGCACGCGGATTTGAATTTTTTATCCATGAATTGGTGCCCGAGCTATGTGAGAGCTCCTAGGTATCAGTTCTCGGACCCTTCATAGTTATTGATGTAATCCTAAATTTACTTCGAGTTCGTGTGATGAGCTTTATCTTCATCTTTAAAGTTCGGGTCAGTAGCCTGAAATTAGATTTTGACACAAGAAGAGTAATGCAAAACAGCAAGAACATAGTGTTGATGTGGAATAATGTGTGAATGTCATATATGAAGCATGCCTAAGGTATTTATAGACAAGTGGAAGGGCTTTTTACGTTATTGCAGAAGGAATACAACTTGAGTCCTCTCATGACTTTGATTTGTTTCCAAATTTGCTCGGATCCATATATGCCATGATTGATTCGAGCATATCGTGGTATCAGCGAGATTCTTTCCCAACTTCATGAAACTATTATGCGTATTACGACTCCAAGATTTAAATTCTGAAATAGATAAGATTAGGTAAGGGTGTTCATTAAAGGATCGACTAATTCAAACACTAATTAGGGCTATCCGAGCTCACTAGCTACTGAACAAAGAGGTGAGCCCAGGCCGACCTAATTCATGAGGGTTCTGATTAGTATGAGTGAACAAAAAGCACGTCCAATTTTTGGGTGCGACTGAACTCATGATAGGTCCTAGTTATGGATGCGCTCGAGCCTGCGAACAATTCCCAGTTCGGGTAGTGGGTAATGATAGCTAGGGCTCGAGATGACTAGGATAAATTTAATAAAGTTTAGAGCAATGGTAAAGATTCGAGCCCAATTGTTGTGCATGGCATGGGGCAACTTACCGTTCTTCATGAACGACTGAGATTAGAGATCCATGTAATTGTTGAAATTAAAGACAATAATAATCTAAATTTTTATTATCTAGATACATTAGAAGTATACATGAATTGGAAGAATACATGAACTAGTAGATTCATGTACTAGGTAGATGAGATGTATGAAATTAAATCATGATACATGTACTATTGGTAGATTAATGGCCAGATAATAGTATAAATACCCCATCTATCCTAAACATTTGTATGAGTGAGTTGAGTTAAAAGATAAATACAATACAAAGATTCCTCCTCCATCTTCTCTTATATTGGTGAGTTTCTAAGTGAAATATCTCCACTTTCTAACAAATTGGCATCAGAGCCTCTTGAGAGCTTGAAGAAAAGATGTCTACCGGAATTCCCTTCCAAGTTCCACCTCTCACCAAAGATAAATATGATAATTGGTGTATAAGAATGAAGGCTTTGCTTGGAGCCTATGAATGTTGGGACCCTGTGGAGAAAGAAGCCGAGGGTGATGATGCTGCCGCCAAGAAGAAAGATCAAAAGGCGCTTACACTCATTCATCAAAGTTTGGATGAGAAGATGTTCGAGAAGGTTGCTAGTGAAACCACCTCCAAGCAAGCATGGGATGTTCTTCAAGCTTCTTTTAAAGGAGTTGATAAGGTGAACAAAGTGCGTCTCCAAACTCTACGAGGTGAGTTTGAATCCTTGCGCAAGACTGAATCTGAATCAGTTTTGGATTATATTTCACGAGTCTTGGATGTCACTAACCAAATGAAGAGATATGGAGAAGATTTGAAGGATGAACGGATCGTTGGAAAAATCCTACGATCATTGGATTCAAAATTTGATTACATTGTTGTTGCCATTGAAGAGTCCAAGGATTGGACACCATGACTGTTGATGAACTTTCCTGATCGCTGCAAGCTCACGAAAAAAGATTGAAGAAGCCTCATGAATCGGTGGAACAAGCTTTGAAAGCAAAGCTATCCTTGAAAGAGAAGGAGACAAGTCATGGCACGTCCCAAAGAGGTCGAGGACGTGGAGGAGGTGAAATCAAGGCCAAGGTAGAGGCCGTTGTGGTTATGGACGAGGAAGAGGTGACAATAATTTTCACAACAATGAATCAAGCCAAAACTTCAACCAAGGAAGAAGTCGTGGACGAGGAAAAGGTCCAAGAGGAGGAGGTAGACAAACTCAACAAAGGTATGATAAGTCAAATGTTGAGTGTTATAATTGTCATAAATTTGGCCATTACTCTTATGACTGTAGAAATAATGTGGAGGAGACGAATAATTTGCGGAAAACTCTACTGAGGAAGTAAACCCCACTTTGCTTCTCGCTTGCAAAACTACTCAAGATCAAGATAATGATAAGTGGTATCTTGACTCTGGTGCAAGTAGTCATATTTGTGGTAAGAATGATTTGTTTGTTGAACTTGATGAGTCCATTGGAGGCAATATTACATTTGAAGATTCGTCACAAGTTCAAGTCCGGGGAAGAGGTACAATTTTATTTCGGTCTAAAAATGGTAGCCATCAACTTATTTCTAATGTCTACTATGTCCGGGACATGAAAAGTAATATTTTAAGTTTGGGTCAACTTTTGGAGAAGAATTATGAAATTAGCTTGAAAGATAAAAGTTTGACCATGAAAGATGAAAGTGGAAGGCTAATAGCCAAGGTACCAATGACGAAAAATAAGATGTTCTTGTTGAATATTCAAAGTGATGTTCCGATGTGCTTGAAATCTTGCTTTAAAGATTCATCATGGTTGTGGCATATGAGATTGGGGCACTTGAATTTTGATAGCTTGAAACTAATGAGTAAAAGAGAAATGGTGAAAGGTTGCCTTCGATCGACCACCCAAATCAACTTTATGAAGGATGTATTTTGGGTAAGCAAGCAAGGAAAAGCTTTCCGAAGGAGTCTATGACCAGAGCTCAACATCCATTGGAATTGATACACTCGGATGTATGTGGACCTATCAAACCATCATCGATTGGTAAGAGTAAGTACTTTATACTTTTCATTGATGGTTTTTCTCGAAAAACTTGGGTTTATTTCATCAAGGAAAAATCGGAGGTGTCTGAAACCTTCAAAAAGTTCAAAATTATGGTGGAAAAACAAAGTGGCTATCAAATCCAAGCTCTTAGGTCCGATAGAGGGGGCGAGTTCACTTCTACTGAGTTAAAAAAGTTTTGTGAAGATAATGGAATTCATCGTCCCATGACAACTCCATATTCGCCGCAACAAAATGGAGTATCTGAGAGAAAGAATCGAACCATTCTCAACATGGTGAGGAGCATGTTGAAAAGCAAAAATATGCCAAAGGAATACTGGGCCGAAGCCGTTGCTTGTGCAGTGTACTTGACAAATCGATGGCACACTAAAAGTGTGAATGGAAAAACACCAAATGAAGCTTGGAGTGGTTATAAACCAAATGTTACTCACTTGCTGGTGTTCAGAAGCATAGCCTATGCACACGTTCCAGATGAAAAGAGGACTAAACTTAATGATAAAAGTGCAAGGTATGTTTTCATTGGCTATGATACAAATTCGAAATGTTATAAATTGTACAACCCGAACGATGGGAAAATTATTTTGAGTAAAGATGTTGAATTTGATGAAGAAAGTGCATGTGAATGGACTGTTTCAAAAGAAACATATAGTTATATCCCATTCTTTGATGAAGAAGAAGAAGAAATTACACATCCTACTACTCCACCACCATCACCTCCACCACAAGATGATCAAGATGGTTCAAGTAGCCGACCTCGAAGGTTTAAAAGTCTCCGTGAGTTATACGAAACCACCGAGGAAATACAAAATTTAAGTGAATTTACTCAGTTTGAGCCTGTAGGTTTTGAAGATGCTGTTTCTGATGAAAAATGGAAAAATGCCATGGATGAAGAGATAAAGGCAATAAGGAAAAATGACACGTGGGAACTTGCATCATTACCTAAAGGTAAAATCTCAATTGGTGTGAAATGGGTGTATAAAGTTAAAAGAAATGCTAAAGGTGAGATTGAAAAATATAAAGCGAGATTGGTCGCTAAAGGGTACAAGCAAAAGTTGGTATTGATTATGATGAAGTGTTTGCTCCCGTTGATCGCCTTGAAACTATTCGTCTAATCATTTCTTTGGCAGCTTAAAATATTTGGAAAATTCACCAAATGGATGTGAAATCCGCTTTCTTGAATGGCTATTTGGAAGAAGAAGTATACATTGAACAACATCCGGGTTATATGGTGAAAGGGCATGAGGATAAGGTCTTGAAATTGAAAAAAGCGCTTTATGGCTTGAAGCTAGCATCCCGGGCTTGGAATAGTCGAGTTGATAAATATTTCAAGGAAAATGGATTCACCAAGTGTCCACATGAACATGCTCTCTATGTAAAACTGAATAAAGATGGTGATATTTTAATTGTTTGCTTGTATGTGGATGATTTGATTTTTACAGGCAATAATCCGACAATGTTTGATGATTTCAAGAGAGCTATGGCGAAATGAATTTGAGATGACAGACATTGGCTTAATGTCTTACTATCTTGGCATTGAAATACAACAAAGAGATGATTGCATTTTCATCTCTCAACAAGGATATGCACAAGAAATTCTCAAGAAATTCGAGATGGAGGATTGCAATCCCGTAAGCACCCCAGTGGAATGTGGAGTTAAACTATCTTTGCATAATGATGGTGAGAAAATCGATCCCACATTTTTCAAGAGCCTCGTTGGAAGTTTGAGATATTTGACATGTACGAGACCGGATATTCTTTTTGGTTGGACTTATTAGTCGGTACATGGAGGCTCCTAATACATCTCACTTGAAAGTGGCCAAGAGAATAGTTCGTTACATCAAAGGTACACTTGGTTATGGAATTCTTTATGCTCCTTCTAATGATTTCAATCTTCTCGGCTATTGTGATAGTGATTTGGCCGGTGATGTTGATGATCGATGAAGTACTACCGGATTCATTTTCTTTATGGGAACTTCGGTTTTTACTTGGAATTTTAAAAAGCAACCGATTGTTACTCTATCCACCTGTGAAGCAGAATATGTGGCAGCTTCTTCTTGTGTTTGCCATGCGATATGGCTAAGAAATTTGTTTAAAAGGAACTTTATCTCCCACAAGAAGGTCCGACAGAGATTTTTGTTGATAATAAGTCCGCCATTGCTTTGGCCAAAAATCCTGTATTTCATGATAGGAGCAAAGACATTGATACTAGGTATCATTTCATTCGAGATTACATAACCGAGAAAGAAGTGAAGCTTGAGTATGTGAAGTCTCAAGACCAAGTTGCCGATATTTTTACAAAGCCTTTGAAGTACGACACATTCAAGAAGTTACGTGCATCTCTTGGAATGATGAATCTAGCTTAAGAGGGGGTGTTGAAATTAAAGACAATAATAATCTAGATTCGTATTATCTAGATACATTAGAAGTATATATGAATTGGAAGAATACATGAACTAGTAGATTCATTTACAAGGTAGATGAGATGTATGAAATTAAATCATGATACATGTACTATTGGTAGATTAATGGCTAGATAATAGTATAAATACCCCATCTATCCTAAACATTTGTATGAGTGGGATGAGTTAAAAGAGAAATATAATACAAAGATTTCCTCCTCTATCTTCTATTATATTGGTGAGTTTCTAAGCGAAATATCTCCACTTTCTAACAGTAATGCATGTTTATAGCCTGTGACGTGAACTTAGACAACCAAGATTTTTTGACACTATTTGGCTTCCCTGAGCGATATACATTGTTGATCCCAAATGTCAACTTTTGTATAAATTGTGGGCTTCCCCCCTGTCATTTTCATCTTTTCCTTCTGAGCCGTTTCTCTGCCCAAATTTCTTGTATTTCCAGAGATAGCCGTGCTTTTTCTTTGACCGAACTCTCCGCTGGCTACTCCTAGTAAGTTTTAGTCAAGTACTTAGGTTTAGATTTCGTCAGATGATGATAGAGTCGTGGAGTTAATTGAGTTTTTGTACATTCCCACTTGCATTTGTGGGAGGGTATTGAGAGCCCCAATACTAAACAGGTCTATGCCACGACATTGGCTAAATTTTCCAAGGACGAGGCGCGGCTAACTACCGCGAGTTGTCCCTCATATCTGGTAAAGGCCTCAATCTCGAGCGCAAGAACATACCTTGGATCCGTGAGTGGTCGCGTATGTCTGATGACTTTGAGATGCTTCTTTCGGAGCTCATCTTCTTCCTCCCAAATACCACTCCTTTTACACTGACCAAGTGGACATGGGCTTTAGGCTTCCCGCACCCAAACTTATCCAGTGCCTTTGTGGCCGCTTTAGGATTTGTCCTAGCCCACTGATCCCAAATTCCTTTGTTCTTTTCCAGCTTTAAGAGTCCAATATTTTAGGGTACTCCTCTCGTCATCACTCTTAGCCCAACTCTTGCAAGCAAAAAAGAAAGCACGAGACAAGTTTCACTTATCAGTTCGACCTGAGTACGGGTTCGTAACAGGGAACCCAAGCTCACACAGGCTGTGGATGGAGAGGTATTTCTACGTTAAATATAATGTTATAGTGAGAAGCCTGACATTGGGAATGACCTGGCTTGATAGTCCAAAATACCTGGTATTCCCCCTTCATGCTCAGAAGTTTGACCCAACCAATTTACTATCCACAATGAATGTCACGTGCTTTGTTGTAAAAACGCTGATCAAGGACAATATGCTTTGTCATTTTAAGTTTTTCAGGAAAATATTTGCGACAGAGGGGGACTTAGGTAATATTCTCGTGTTCGATTATATTTCTTGTCCTTGCTTATTATAATTTTCCCCTGATTTTTAACCATGAATTCCTGTGCAGATGAGAGAATCATTAGGCTGAGATTCTCAAGGACTCAAGAGGAAAAAGGATGAGGTTGAAGCCTCCCCAAACTCTCATGAGCCTCGGGGAAGCATAAGAGGAAAAAATATTTTTTTAAAGAGCCTATCCAGCCAAATCCTAGAAATGGTCAGAGAAAGAAGGAGGCTCTTTAAAGACCTCCCAATACTGAACTGCTCAAGTGGTAGCGATGGGAGGTCCTATGGACCACACGGTGTCTTTTATTTCCTATCCTTCCAGGCAACCGCAATGGGTTTTATGAGACATCTAGTCTCCAGTGAGGACTTCTTCATTGTGAACTACGACCTTGACATGGCTGCTCTCGAGTCTATGCACCTCTTCTTTATGCAAGTAAGTTCCGAAGTCGATGGACGATGTGCTTGCTTGACATGGTGTGAGATGATGAAACAGCTCTAGATATTTGGGCTAAGCATGAAGGGGAGAGTAGATCTCTTCTCCTTGAGCTAAAGGATACAAGGACTCAAGTGCAGCTTTCCAAGGACAATGTTGCTCGTCTGAATAAATAGGCACTATCTTCGGGATCGAGTACAAGGACTATCTCCTATCATTATTATTATTATTATTATTATTATTATTATTATAAAATGACAAATGGGTTCTCACAATAAGGCAATCTCCAATCCACTGCACTAAAATGGTGCAGTTTCTGCACCAAATACAATATTCATCTCCAACTCATTTATTTCATATCTCGCACCAAAAGGTATATTTTCGGAATATTCCCAATAATTTCTATTTATTAATTTCTTATATTTAAATTTTATAATTTAATAAATTTAACTATATAATAATATTTATTATTTTAATTATTATTCTAATAATAAATTTCTTTAACGATTATATTATCATTTGATATAAATTAATATAAGATAGTTAATTAAAATTGATAAAGAGCTTGAATACATTATAATTGAACAACATAATACGAATGTGACTTCAAACAGTTGAGGAACTATATTCCTCCCATAGGTGATCGATTAAAGCATTTCGTAGTGCATAATGAGCATATTTGTCTTTTATCTTTTTATATCGACTGAGAAACTCTTGAAATCTGACATGCTCATCAACAACCATTTCTACGTCCGGAGCTGGTGCTTCTCTCATTTCTTCAATGGGTGCACTTAGGTCACGTTCATCTTCGATAATCATATTATGCATTATAATACATGATGTCATTATATCATGCAAATGATGTTTCTTCCAAACACGGGCTGGCGAAGCAACGATTGCAAATCAGGAATGGAGAACACCAAACGCACGCTCCACGTCTTTTCTACAGAACTCTTGTTTCATAGCAAAATATTTCTTTTTTGGACCACGCGGATCGTGGATAGTTTGGACTATAGTTGACCATTTTGGATAAATACCATCAGCTAAGTAATATCACGTGTCATATTCTTTTCCTCCAATTATATACTGAGCCGGGGGAGCAAGACCTTGTGCAAGGTTCGAAAACAGATTGGACGAATTTAAAACATTGATATCATTGTTCGATCCAGGCATACCAAAATATGCATGCCATATCCACAGATCATAATCAGCCACAACTTCTAAAATAATTGTTGGAGATCCGCTGCGACCTGCATATTGACCTGCCCAAGCTGTCGGACAATTTTTCCACTTCCAATGCATACAGTCAAGAATGCCCAACATTCTAGGGAATCCTCGTTGTTTACCAATATAGAGCAATCTTGCAATATCATTGGAAGTGGGTAACCTCAAGTATTCCGCCGAGAAAATTTCAATTATAGCTCGACAAAAGCGTTTCATACATTCAATTGCAGTTGATTCTCCAATTTTGATGTATTCATCAGTAGCATCAGCAGGTAAAGCGTAGGCTAGAATACGCAACGCAGCTGTTACCTTTTGAAGTGTCGATAGTCCAAGGCTGCCCACACTATCATGTCGTTGTGTGAAATAGATATCATGATTCTTAACCGCGTCAACTATACGAAGGAAAAGATTTCGAGACATTCGAAATCTTCTTCGAAACATAGCTTCGTTATATGTTGGATTATCAGAAAAATAATCATTGAACAAATTACGATCAGCGATTTCTCGTTCACGATGAATTACTATATGACCTGGAATGAACCACCATGTATGACTTCTTGCTCCTGTTGGACGATGTACGTAGCAACCATCTGTTGATCTTGAGCTATAACATTCAATATTGCTTTTCTTTTTTTGTCATAATTCTCAACAACATTCCAATCCATGTGTGTTTCATCTTCAACGTCTGAAAGTGAAGATGAACTAGAGGATGATGCATTAAACTGAGAATGAGAAAACATTTTGGTGTTAGTGAGAATTCAAAATGTGGTGGTTTCAATTATGATTATCAATCCATATATAATGATCCGAGTTGTGTTGATGGAGAAACACGTGGACGGCTAGATGAAGGTCGAGTTGTGTTTATTGGGAGAAGACCATAATCCGCATGACATCGACTCCTAGCCGTTGATAGAGAAACACGTGGACGGCTACATGAAGGTCGAGTTGTGTTTTTTGGAGAAGACCATAATCCGCGTGACATCGACTCCTAGCCGTTGATAGAGAAACACGTGGACGGCTAGATGGAGGTCGAGTTGTGTTTTTTGGAGAAGACCATAATCCGCGTGACATCGACTCCTAGCCGTTGATAGAGATTTAAGCGAACGGTCAGGATTGAATCATTTCCATTATAAATAAACTTTCACGATTTATCAAATATTCACACCACACTCAGTTATCTCTTTACTCCAAGCAAATCAATGGCATCCAATTCAAGAACTGCTTCTTACAATGTTGAAGAAGACAGACTTTTATGCCATATATATCTAGTTATATCCCAAAATCCAATTATTGGTATTCGACAATCTAAAGATCAGTTCTGGTCTCGTATCGATGAAGGTTACAACCTCAATTATTGGTATACTCCATGACATTTCAAAACTAACAGGATGTGTTAGCCAAATTGAAGCTCTCAGACCGAGTGGCGCATCTGAAGAAGACATTGTAAGTATATCATATTCAAATATTTTGATATCTTACACGTATAATTTCTTATATGAGATGTAAATTTTTCTCCAGTTGAACCGAGCGAAAGACTTGTTGATGCAAGATACTGAATTTCGTAAAGGATTCAAATTTGATCATGTAAATCATGAAAGACTTCGTAAAATTTACGAGCGACAACAATCCACCCCCCCACACAAAAAACAATATATGAAACAAATTTAGACTCGTCACAGTCAGATATGCCGACTCCAAATACTCCGACATCGGATTCTACTGGTTTACCTTCTTTCGAAATAAATTTAAGTAGTGATGATACTGCAGGTGGTACTTCATCTCAGCGACCTCTTGGGGTGAAGAAAGCCAAATTAAAGAAAAAAGAGATGACAATGTTTCAGAATTAATATCGACCATGAAAGAAGGGCTTCGTGATCTTTTGAATGTGCTACAACAGGGATCCACGGACCTTCAACAAAATTACGATATTAGAATGTTAGAATTACAAAATGAGAAAAAAAAAGCTAGAAATCCGACAACAGAAGATTAGCAACCCTTCAAGAGGAGAATAAGATTTTGTACATGGATTTGAACATGATCAGCGAACCAGAAGTGCGTGACATGGTTCGAAAAGAAAGAGCAAAAATCCTACAAAAAAGAAATGCAGCACTATTTCTATTTCAATTAAGTGTTTGAGATTTAATTGAGAAATCTATAATTGATTTAATTAGGCCGTTAATTAAGAAATTATTTTAAACAAATTACAATTTATTACATTTAAATAAATTTTAAAAAAATTTAAAAAACAAAAACAATTCGAAATTTTAAATAAATTTAATGAAATTTACATTTTTTTATATAATGTTTGTTTTTAATAATCATTATTTTAATAATAAAAAAAACATAAATTGGAATTGGGTTTCGGCGCAGCTCAATTCCTGGGCCAATTTTGGCGACACAAACCTCGTTCTTGCGCCAAATCGCTAAAATGGAGCAAACAATAGCGCTGGGTTGGAGAACGGTTTCTGCGTCAAATTGGTGAAATCTCCAAATTTGACGCAGGGTTGGAGATGCTCTAAGTGTTCATGACGATTTATGTTAAGAAAATAAATACAATAGAAGACCAACAAATTACTCTTTCATTACTTGAAGTATAATCACTCTATACATAGAAACTAATATGTAGCACATTGTCATACTATGAATGTTCTGGAGTTGTGATTAACGAATTTGTCTCAAGTGAATATTACAATGTCTATGTCAATGATGATCTCAATAGATAACTAGTCATTGTCCAATGTTGGTGCAATTGATGTTCATTGTGATAGACGTTAAGATAACGGATAAAATAGAAGACAAAAAATTTTTCTTTCACTAATCACTCTAAATAAAAAATAATCTCTAGCACATGTCATATGAGTATTATGTAGTTCTAGTTAACAAAATCGAGTATAATATGATCCTAATCAATAAGTATTTCACCAATAAAAAGTATGTAAAATAACATATTACATGACTATAGTGAAAATTCAATTTTATTTCATATACATAATACATAACTATTGTGTGATAATTGGATATTCTAAATTTTAGTCTTTGACAATTCAAAAACTAATGAACCTAAATTTTAGTTTTTAACAATTCAAAAATTAATGACTAATATTACACAAATTTGACTAACTTACAAATAAACATTTTAGGCTCATCATAAGACTTCAAAAAGTTACTGTATGAATTTATAAGGAAATAATTGGCATATTATCTTCCTATATTTGAGTACTTTTTGTTCTATTAATATTATGAAAATGTAAAATTAAGATTCTAAATTCATGACAGAACATACATACTCAAAATTCAAAATTATAATTAATTTTATTTAATAATTGGATGCAACATATTATACAAACAAACCTATGTCGTGTTGTTACTTCCGATCAAGCAGTTTTGAGTATATATTTATAACTAAATAATTTGGGCATTGTTTGCTCAAAATGAAATTTATTTATTCATTATTTGATATTATTGTGATATAATTGAATAATCCAAATTTAGAATAACGTCTAACGAGTTACTCTTAATGAAATAAAAATAATAATTGGATTACTAAACAATTATTGGACATTGAAGGAAATTTTAGTAATGATACTGATACCAGGGTAAAAAAACCTACTCGGGACCCGAGGAAAGAGCTGGTCGGGAACATGTCATCTCTACTCTGGTCGGGAACATGTCATCTCTACTCTGATCGGGAACCTGTGATCTCTACTCTGATCGGGAACCTGTCATCTCTGTCCTACTCAGGAACCTGTCATCCAGACAGCTCGTGTGGAAGTGCGATATCAAGGCCCGACAGCTTTTCAACGAGCCCAATCATACGAACCCCATGCTCGTGGACCGAAGTCCCATCGCGCATGCGGCTCGTCATCAGCTCCTTGACAGCCGTGAACCTCTCATTCGAGAGTTCTCCCCGTACAGCTCTTTGAGATGAAAAAGTATGTCAGCAGCATACTTCGTCTTCTCAAAACGCCGTTGCATTTCATTGGACATCGATGCCATCACATAGCACCGAGCTTTTATCTCGTCGTCCCACCATTGTTTAAGCGTCACCAGCTCCTCAGGGCTGATATCGGCAGGGGCAAACTTCGGAGGTCTCTTTTCTATCGCATAGAGAAGTTTCTCCGAAGCCAATCAAGATTGAGGTTGCGGAGCCAGTCTTGGTAGTTCAGACCGGTGAACCTGTTGCTATCCAGTATAGCAGCGAGCGGGTTTTTCATCGAAACCATTATATAAGCAGTAATACTGAGAGGAAAACGGACATACGTCACTAACTATATAAGATATAAGCTAAGACATAAAACATGGTCGTTAAGTTTTATGAATTACCCTCCCACTATTTTAACGATTTCACCACCCTCTAATGAAATCGAGAAAACAGGTTTCTTTAGTGGGTACACGGAGCCCAATCAAGCGATCATGGACCCGAATAATATCAGCCATCCATGACCCTCAAAAGGTAGTTTCCGATTGCAACCGGTGCAACCTCCATGTATTCACCTCACGTCCAGTAAGGGCCCAATAATATGACGCCGTTTACTATCACGTGTCAAGATTGACCCATCAATGTTGAGTCGTGAAGGACGGTCCCCTTAACGTCCCCAATAATATGAGCCAACGTTAAAGGGAGTTCCAGCCGACTCACAACAGTTGTCAATGGCGTGGACATCTTTCCGGCATACATGACCCCCTCAATAATATGAGCCGGGCCATGTATACGGGTAGCATCGACGTACACCCATTGTTGATGGAAGGTAGGGTTAATTTAAACAAATTTAAATACCCTTTTGTTTATCGAATAAACATTTTATCATGATATAAGTTTTAAATCAAATTTAAAACGAGGGATTTTATTTTGAAAAACATTTTGGTCTCATGCATATTTAAATCTAATTTAAAACATGCAAACATGCGGATTCAATTAAACTATATATCAACATATATAAAGTAAACATTGGGATGATCGATCGCGAGAGCTATGCGGTCCGTGGTGGCCAGCCACGGACCTGGGTCCAATCCTAGGGATAATGCCGTATGCAATGCAATCCTATTACAATGCTTCCGGTTTTACAGATCTTCGGTCTTCAATATCTTGATCGTCATCTCCACCATCTTCGGATGTGCTCCCACTAAATCTAGTAATTTACATTTAAATTGCTATGACAGATAAGGGATACATTTATCAAGGGGTGGGAACGGGCCACAAACAGGCCCACTTTAAATGATAATCAATAATATAAAAACCGAAATCAAATAAAACCTATTGCATACACCTAACACATTGGGCACGGCTCTCGATCACCCCAATCATGCAATTAATCTAATTAACATGCATAATTAAATAATCTAATTATTTATTGTAAAATCATATTCTAATTACGAAATCGTATTTTATAATAAAATCGTATTTTGCCGATAAAACAAAATCATATTTTATTACAAAATCACATTTCATAATTAAAATCACATTTTACTAATTTTAATTGTATCAAATTAGGATTAAAGCAATTTTAGACCCAAAAACTTAAAATTTCAAAATCGATCAAAACCGGGCCCGACATCGCATACCGGCCCGAAAACTTCACGGGCGGCCCATGTGTTAAGTTATGAAGTTTAGCCTTAATTAAATAGAATTAAGAATGGACTTGGACCGGCCCAACGGGCCCGGGTCCAACGGATGAACATTCAGTTCATCCCCATCACCGAGACTTCATTATAACTCCGATCGCCGATCAGATCGGACCGATCGACTCAGTTTCCAAAACTGAATACTATGATCTGAAAAACCATTTTCCAGAACCCCAGTGCAAAATGACAGTTTTGCCCCTCAACAGCGGGAACCCCGGTTTGACCCCTGTTGACTTTTAGGAAGTCGCATTCCCCAAAATCCTCTTATCGTGCTCAACACATTGAGCTGAGTATCCGTACGGGAATCTAGAATCCAGTACTTGTGTGACCCTCAATGGTTCAGGGATACAGCTAGCCGTGTGCCCACAACCATTGTGGCTCCGGAATCACAATTCCGGACCTACCCAACGGATCATGGTAAAAGCGTCTAGCAACATCGCCCCATGATCCCCTAGGTATCACTGATAGTGCCTGCAAGAACCAGTTGGTCGTGGTTAGCGTACAGTACGGTCCTTTCAATCCATATATCCCGATCAGATCAACGATCATTGGTAAAACGATAGCTATCATCTTGGAGATCGAATAGTGACATCGCGAGTGTAACTAGGTAAACACATTTACCTAAAACACTTCTAGTACTCTGGCCAGGCCAGTATACACTATTATCCCCTC